>JAJAGP010003317.1:31031-77417 GCA_025084515.1 Ancistrus triradiatus | reverse complement strand
TTTGCACGGCTCACTCAGATTGCGACAATTCTGAATCTGGAGAGGGTGCGTGTCTGTTTAAAAGAGGGAGCGATAAATGAACAAAACCAGCATTTCAGTCAAGTCTGTGAGTGACCTGAACATGTTGTTTCCTTTAACTGTGTTCTGTAGGTATTGGAAATCCTGGATTACTGGGGACCAAACTCGGGGCCCCTTACCTGGCGTCTGACCCCTGCTGAGGTGCGGCAGGTCCTGGCACTCAGAGTAGACTTTCGCAGTGAGGATATCAAAAGACTGCGTCTTTAATACAAAACTAAAGCTTGCTCTGTTTTTTTCCCAGTTCCTAAAGACAATGCATTAGGCATTTTATTCTGCTAGTTAAGATGTCAGTTGAAGGGAGAAGGGGTTAACTAAGTTATGCAATATTTTATTTGTACATTTGTATACAAACTGGCAAATCATTTATGTTTTCAGTAATTAAAATGCTGGTGTTTGTATTAAAACATCCTGCCTCTGAACTGAGTTTTATTATGAATATCCAAACCATTTCATCAACTGAATCCATTTCGTCTTGGCAGACAGGATATATTGTGCCATACCTCACTGGGAAAAATGAGACCACTCCAGAGATTGAGAAAATTAACGTATCTAAATGTATGGCAGTGTTTCAATTGCAGTATCTGATGAATTCCAACAGAGATCACCTGAACCAAATCTATTTACTGAGGAAACGTACAAGACACATGATGGGTAGCACTGTCGCTCACAGCAAAAACCTCCTTGTTTCTGCACTCATTGTCTAGTTTATCAGTTTCACTTACCATATAGAAGCACTTTGTAGTTCCACAGTTACAGACTGTAGTCCATCTGTTTCTCTGCGTACTTTCTTCATCCCCTTTACTCTGTTCTCTAATGGTCAGGACCCCCACAGGTACTATTTGAATGGTGGATCATAGTCAGCACTGTGGTGACACTAACATGGTGGTGGTGGTGGTGTGTTAGTGTGCTGTTCTGGTATGGATCAAACACATCAGTGCTGCTGGAGTTTTTAAACAGTGTTCACGGACTGGGCACTCTATTAGACACACCTACCATATTGCTCCATGCAGATGTAAAGTCAGAGAAAGTGGCTCATCTGGTGTTGCACCATTTGTGTTAGTCATCCTCTAGTCCTTCATCAGTGCTCGCAGGATGCTGCCTACAGGATGCTGGTGGCTGGACATTTTTGGTAGGTGGAATATTTTCAGGTCCAGCAGTTACACTGAGGTCGTTAAAACTTCCAGCAGCACTGCTGTGTCTGATCCATTCATACCAGCACAACACTCACCAACATATCAGGGTCACTGCAGTGCTGAGAATGATCCACCACACAAATAGTACCTGACCTGTGGTGGTCCTGACCATTAGAGAACAGATTAAAGGGGATGAACAAGCATGTAGAGAAACCGATGGACTACAGTCTGTGATTGTAGAACTACAAAGTGCTTCTATGTGGTAAGTGAAACTGATCAAATGGACAATGAGAGTAGAAACAAGGAGGTGGCCTGACTGGTGCATATACATATATACACGACTAGTCTCGATGTAACCTTGTGTGTCTGTCACTACGATGGCCACTGACGCCGATAGTGACATTGAGTAAATCCAGGTAAACAAACAAAACACATGAAAGATATGATTGATATATTGATTTCTGAACTTTCCTAATTTGTCAGCTCCAGTCCCACCATACCTGGACCACACCAGAGGGCAGTACCTCTCTCCCTCTTCCGGCTTAGACTCAGGATCCTGGAGTGACTGTGTATCGGACTACATAATGCCGATGTGCATATTTGCATAACTATGACTCCATGACTTATTAGTTTAGACAAATTAGTTTCATTCTTACATTTATCATTTACGCCACCCAAGGAGGTTGGGTCCCTTTTTGAGTCTTGGTCCTCCCAAGGTTTCTTCCTATAACACTCCGGGAGTTTTTCCTTTCCACTGTCGCCCTAGGCTTGCTCAATTAGGGAATGGACGTAGATGTTAGGAGATAATCTAAACTTGTAAAGTTGCTTTGAGACAATGCTCCATTGTAAAAAGCGCTATATAAATTAGTATTGGTTTGTTAAATGAATATAAACTTCTTTTCTGCTCATTTTGTAGTGGTCTCTTAATTATTTCCAGAGCTGTAGCCTGCACCGCGTTTAAACCAGTGTCCTGCAACTGGATCGTGTTCACTGTTGAATATGCGCAGCTGCTGCAAAAACAGAATCACAGAGGAATGGTTGGAATCGTTTTACTTCAAACCTTAAGTTCATTTTTTTTCCAAACAGTGAGGTACCAGGTTCATCAGGCTCAAACCAATTCAAGAAACAAGTTCCACTCAGATGAACAAAGGACGTTAAATAAGGAAACATTAAATGTCTTCACGCGCTAATAAAAACAGTGAGTGAATGTGAAGTTAATTTCCTTGGGGGAATCTCAAGTTCCATCACGAACTAAATGGGCAAGCTGAAAGAGACTTGAGTCTGTTCTGCACGCACACAATGTTCACAAACAGGTCTGTTTGCTAGAGGTGAGCGATATGACCATTATCGGGAGTTCAGTAACAGGCAAGTGATGAATGTTTTTTCTCCACCTGTCCGCTCCGGGTTGAATAACTTTTCTACATCAAATGGACGGCCCGAGTTCTGCAGACACTGAACCAAACAGCATTAGTTGTAGTCATGTAAAATACTTTTGCCATATCGCCCACTTCTATTTCCTAGCACCCTATAACACGTCGTCTAAAGGAAAAGCCTACCGACAACAGGAGTGGAATAACCAAAAGAGCTACAATGCGAGTCAATTGTCGCCTCGCAAACAAAATCTTAAACACTGAATACATTGTCTTTTGAAAACAACCCACTGTCTCTGGCTTCTCAGACTTTCTTTCGGACCGACGCGCCTGCACACAGCATGCGGTCCCGCTCCCGCAGCTCCTCCTGAAGGCGCGCTTCACTGACTCGAAGTTGCCGGATGGTGTTCTTCATCTCCTTCATTTTGACCTCCATGAGGGCGATGATGTCGCGCTGTTCGTTCAGCTTTCTCAGAAGTTCGGCTGAAGTCGTGCCGTTGGTCAGTGAGTAAGAGTGCTCGTCGCCGTAAATCACCAGAGGCTGCCCGGACTGCGCAGGGACCACACTGACCACAGCCGTATCGTCGGATTTGGAGTCTGGTGGTGGACACGATGCGTCCTCCGCTGTAGAGACGTCCACGGGCGTGATGTACTGGCCGTTTTGTCCAATCTGCACCACTGTAGACTCGGTATCTCCCGCCACTTCTGCAGCCACCGCCTCACCGCTCATCGACACTACGCTGGTGATAATGGGCATAGGCGCTGGTACCTTCCTGCTCCTGCCCCGCCGACTTCTCCTTTCATTCACTCCGCGAAGTGGGAAAAGGGTCGGAACTCGTATCGTGTAGGTCTTCCTACCGCCAGGGAAATGCACACTACACACCCGGTGACCCGTAGTGGGCTGAAAAGTACTGAAGCAGCCGCTCACTCCGGCCCGGGAGATGTTCTTCAGCCAGATCTCGCGCTGAGTTGTATCCTTTGGGAATGTGTAGAAGCGCAACTCGCGGTCCCGGTGTGAGTTATTGTAACACCCAGGCACGCAGCACGTAAAGCCGGGCATGGCTGTGCCAAAATGTCTCCACTTTCCAGTGATCAGGCACAAGTTTCGTTAATTTTGTTTTGTTTGGCTCCTGCCTGCTCTGATATCGAACGCAGCGGCCTACAAGCGGAACTACACGTCCCACAATGCTTACGACATCCTGTTTTGGTTACATCGCGCGTTCGTGCACTTATGTCTGCGCAAAACTGCGCATTTTGTATTGGCCTCGCGTAGTAACGGCTTCATTGTGGTTCTTTCAACTGAAACCTTTGCTGATCTTTTGTATCATTGTTTTTTTAAGCTAATAAAATACGTCAGTCAAACAGAAATATGACCTTGAATGTATTAAACAAGCATAACATCAGGTATATTATGGCTATTTAAAATCCACGCTCTCATTAACTTAAAATAACCTAAAAGAACATTATTTGCCAATGGTGTTTAATTATAATGAATTATGAGAACTGAGAGAAATGCCCCCTAAACAAAAATCTTCATTTTCTTCAATTTCCCATTTTAATCTTTCTGAAAACCATGCTGGCTGAGTGTTTGTGGGGTTTAATATTAGTTGGTTATTATTCATTTGTATTGCTGCATTTTTTTTCTTAAAACTTAAATTGAGGAGTTTAGTCAGGACGTTAAAACATTTTAAATAGACACAGGTCGAATAATGATAAACAAAAAAAATGATAACAATCACTATCATTTACAAAGTTCCTCATTTTTCCCCCCAATTTAACCCACATTATAGCCCCATAACCTCAAATGTGACAGAACACACACACACACACACGTAACAATAAATAAGATATAAGATAGAATAAAGTAAAATAAAATGAAATAAATAAAAATAAGTAATAAGTATATAAATAAACAATAAATACAGAAAAAATAGAGTAAAAAATAAAAAAATAAAAATTAAATAAATGAAGAATACACAAACATATGTACATACACACATAGATGTATACTACAAAAACAGAGAGGGAAAAAATCAGTCGGGAATAAAATTCTGTAGTATTGCCTTTTGAAGTAAATGTAATCTTATCTATTTCTTAAAACATTTTAACATGATAGTGATACCTGTGGTGTCTTTTTCAGTTTGTCCCCTTTACTGAAATCCCATTTGAGCCAGATAATGCTGTGGAAGCTCTATTTTTCTAACTGTATGTTAGCTTTTTAAATCACTTTAACAGAAGTCGATTAATACTATAATAAACGTTCATATAATTAACTAAACGAATACGGAATGGGATTAAACATGTTACGTTTCTGTAATATGTCAGTAATTTGCGCACTAACGTTACAAAGTAGTCAGAAAAGCACCTAGAGAACTACATATACCGTGATGCACGGCTGGGCGGGAGATTACGTCATCGTCAGTTAGTTTGAACGGAGGCAGGCTTGTCTGAACTGTTTTTAGCGGTCGGCTCGCTAACGTCGAATAACTTTGGACATATCTCAGCTTGGAATCCGCCGGTTGGGGTCGGTGTGTGGGGAACGGATGGATTCGGTGGAGGAGGAGGATGTGTCTGCTCGGCTTTTACTGAGAAATGTTTTGCACACGGAGCCGCAGCGCTCTCCTGTAACCAGGTGATTGTCTTTTACCTTATCCACGTACGCGTGTATACTGTGTGTATAATACGTACTGACCGGTCAGTTTATTAGGTACACCTCCCTGTTTCTACACTTTGTCTACCAGTTCCGCTTACCATATAGAAGCACTTTGTAGTTCTACAATTACACACTGTAGTCCGTCTGTTCCTCTGCATACTTTGTTAGTCCCTTTTACCATGTTCTCTAAGGGTCAGGACGACAACAGATCAGGAACTATTTGGGTGGTGGATCATTCTCAGCACTGCAATGACACAAACATGTGGTGGTGTGTTATTGTGTGTTGTACTGGTATGAGTGGATCAGACACAGCAGTGCTGCTGGAGTTTCTAAACACCTCAGTGTCGCTGCTGGACTGAAGAATCTGTTTTTTGTCTTGAGGTTCTGGTCAGAGTAGCCCTTAGTCTCTTGCCTGAAGGAAGTAGGCTGAATAGGTTATGTCCAGGATGACAGGGATCCTGCTCGTCTCGGTGTCCTATTGTAGCAAGGTGTGTCTAACAGAGTAACACAGTGTTTAAAACTCCAGCAAGCACTGTTGTGTTTGATGCAGTCATACCACAAACACACTAACACAACATCATATCTGATCTGTGGTGGTCCTGTGGGGTTCCATAAGGGGAACAACAAAAGTATGTAGAGAAAAAAGGTGGACTACAGACCGTAATTATAGGAACTACAAAGCGCTCTTATTTTTGGAAAGTGGAACTGATAAAATGGACAATGAGTGTAAGAGTCAAGGCAGGTGTAATTTAATATACACTGCTCCAAAAAAAATAAAGGGACCACTTAAACATACACACACAGTGGTGCTTGAAAGTTTGTGAACCCTTTAGATTTTTCTATATTTCTGCATAAATGGGACCTAAAGCATCATCAGATTTTCACACAAGTCCTAAAAGTAGATAAAGAGAAACCCAGTTAAACAAATGAGACAAAAAATATTATACTTGGTCATTTATCTATTGAGGAAAATGATCCAATATGACATATTAGTGAGTGGCAGAAGTAAATGTGAACCTCTAGGATTAGCAGTTCATCTGAAGGTGAAATCAGAGTCAGGTGTTTTTCAGTCATGGGATGACAATCAGGTTGTGAGTGGTCACCCTGTTTTATTTTAAAGAACAGGGATCTATCAAAGTTCTGCTCTTCACAGCACATGTTTTTGTGGAAGTGTATCATGGCATGAAAAAAATTTTCTGAGGGCCTCAGAAAACGTTCTTTGCTCCATGATTGCTCATCAGGGGCTGGGAAAGGTTACAAAACCATCTCTAAAGAGTTTGGACTCCACCAATCCAGAGTCAGACAGATTGGAGTGGTTCGACCAGCAAAGAATCACTCCAAGAGCAAGGCGTGTAATAGTTGGTGAGGTCACAAAGGACCCCAGGGTAAATTCTAAGCACCTGAAGGCCTCTCTCACATTGGTTAAATGTTCATGTTTCATGAGTCCACCATCAGAAGAACACTGAACAACAATGGTGTGTGCATGGCAGAATTGCAAGGAGAAAGGCCCACTGCTCTCCAAAAAGAACATTGCTGCTCATCTGCAGTTTGCTAAAGATCACGTGGACGAGCCTGAAGGATTATTGGAAGAAATGTTTTGTGGACGGATGAGACAAAAGAAAGGAAAAACACTGCATTCCAGCATCAAGAACTTATCCCATCTTGTGAACCATGGTGGTGGTAGTATCATGGTTTGGGCCCTGTTTGTGCTGTCATCTGGGCAGGACGGCTTTGCCATCCATTGATGGAACAATGAATTCTGAATGATATCAGAGAATTCTAAAGGAAAATGTCGGACAATCTGTCCATGAAACTGAATCCAAGAGCAAGGTGGGTCATGCAAGCAAGACAACGACCCTAAGCACACAAGTTGTTCTACCAAAGAATGGTTACAGAAGAATAAAGTTCATGTTTTGGAATGGCCAAGCCAAAGTCCTGACCTTAATCCAATGGAAATGCTGTGGAAGGACCTGAAGCGAGCAGCTAATGTGAGGAAACCCACCAACATCCCAGAGCTGAAGCTGTTCTGTACGGAGGAATGGGCTAAAATTCCTCCAAGCCGGTGTGCAGGACTGATCAACAGTCTCATTTGTGTAACTGGGTTCTCTTTATCTACTTGTAGGACTTGTGTGAAAATCTGATGATGTTTTAGGTCATATTTATGCTGAAATAGAGAAAATTCTAAAGGGTTCACAAAATATGTTAGAATTAAAATTATACATGGGGGGGAAAAAATAAGCCACCGCCACATGTGGTTGTTATGTGTCTGTTTGTCTAGGAGATTTTTTACCTTTATAATTTAATTGGTGGATTAAAATGTCAAGCGTACATTTCAAATTGTCATCTCTCTGTCTTGCAGTGCGTCTCAGGATCAGCAGGTTTTCCCTGTACGGAGGAGTGCTAGAGTGAGGAACACGCCTAGATTTGAAAGTCCTCAACTCACACTCCGTAACAAACTCAAACACAAGCTCCATGAGGTACACTGTTTATGTCTATGTGTCTTATATACATAAAAACCAAATCATTTTCCATACCCTCTCAATCCAGTTCAGGGATGTGGCAGGCCGGAACTAACACAGGGCGCAAAGTGGAAACCAACCTTGGACTTGGCACCAGTTTATCGGGGTGCCTAAATTTATTTTGTATATTTTACGGTAAAATTTGCTTTTAATTGCAGAGTGCTACTCAGTCACCAGTCCCACCCAGTAAAAGGGCAACATCTAGGAGTAGAACAAGAAGGACACCTTCACCTGCACTGTATGATGAGGAAATCACAACTCGTGGTCTGCTCAGGGGCATCATCCAGACAGGTGAGCATGTTGTGCTGCAGGGTGGAGTTGGTTGTTAAGCTACATCCACATTGTTTGATGCCTTTGTGATTTTATTGTGGTAATCGTGGTGTGCCTTTCAGAGACTGAGGCATCTTTGCTGCTGTCTGGTCAGCCTGGAATGGCAGGGGGAGACCAGGAACATGTGGACTCAAGCATGCGTAATAGGTAGGTGTCCTTCCAACCACAGCAAATTTCACATTGTGTTTGAAGAAGCCGTAACTTTGGTTGTAGCTTGATCTTGCTGATCTTTTGGCTCTTAGTGAGGGGGGTTCTGACCTTGAACTGCCTGACCTAACCACAGAGCCACTGAGTCATGTGGTCAGGGGGATGAGTCGTAGAAGGCCCCTGCCCACCTTCAATGTGTCTGCTTTTGAGAGACAGCTAGACCAACCATCAGGTACTAACATGCTTTGTTTGCAGTTTATACGGTTCACTTGGCTAGAAGTGTGGCCTGCAACAGATTGCAAGGAAAGTTGGGACAATTTAGGGTTAGTGATGTTAAACAAAAACAGGTGATTATAATCATGATTTCGTACAAAATCAGTCTCTGAGGAGCAAAGATGGGCAGAGCATCTCCAGTTCTTCAACAAATGTGTGAGAAACTTCTTGAAATGTTTAATAAGTGTTCCTCAATGAAATAGTGGAAGGGATTTACATATGTCTCCCTCTACAGAGCATAGTATCATTAAGTGCTTAAAGGAATTGAGAGGAATTTCAATACGTACAGGCCAAGGGCGCCAACTTAAGCTGAATGCCTGTGATCCTCAATCCCTCAGATGGCACTGCATTAGGAACCATCATTCAACAATAGCCGATAGAACCCACATGGGCAAGGGATTACTTTATCAAACCTTTGTCCAGCACTACAATATGGAGTTACATTCACAAATGCCACTTAAAACTTTACTGTGCAAAATGTTCAGAAGCTGTGTCGGCTTCTCTGGGCTCAGAGGCATGTAGGATGGACCCTCACACAGTGGAAACGTGTATTGTGATCAGAAATTCCAGATCTTCTTTGGAAAAAATGGACACCGTGTGCTCCAGACCAAAGACGTAAAAGAACCATTCAGACTATTATCAGCAACAAGTCCAAAGGCCAGGGTCTGTCATGGTATGGGGTTGTGTCAGTGCCCTTGATGAAGGTCTTTTACACTTCTGTGATGGCAGCATTAATGCAGACATGTACACTGAGGTTTTAGAGCAACAAATGCTGCCTTCAAGACTTCATGGCATGGCTGCAGAAGACGGCGATATGGGTCCTGTCCTCCACACCTTCTCTTCTGTGGTAGACTATGGCTGTTATGTGTATTATGTGTTATATTTAATCATGTTTAAGACATGGTCTGGTAAGTTATACATCATATTGTATGTGCCTCGCCTGGTTGTCATGAATCTGCTTGTGCGCTTAATGTACTTAAGAACCTGACTACTGTGTGTCTGTTAAAGGTAAATGAACTGTGTCACGTACAAATTGAACCCATCTGACTGAGTCGGCCATTCCACACAGCCATGCCATCCACAGTATATGAAGTCCAAACGTGTAATACGTTATAGACACGCATTGATCAGTCATTCACAAGTCAAACACAGATTTGCTTGTTTTTTGTGTGAAGATAAAGAAGATGATAATCCTACAGAGGATCTCACTGTGACAAAGGAAGATGATCGCTCTACTGGGTCAAAAAGGTAAGATGTTGCTCATATTCTGCCCTCTTAAATTTCGAGATTTTCAGGATGTGGTACTGCCAAAATACGAACCCACATAGAAATGTCGGATTGATGCGTGCAGTTACGACACATTTAAAGACATTTTGCCCGGATGACAGACAGGGGGCGCATTGTTGGACTGAGAGAAACAGCATGGCCATTTTGACCTAGCTGTTAGGAGGTGCCTGGAGCAGTGGTCCAGTGAGGCCACACACACACACACACAGCGGACAGGCTCTGGACGGCCCGACAGAACACCAGTAGAGAGGATTGTTTAATCCTGTGGCAGCTCCCACAGTTTTGTTGTCCACCATCCAGACACGGGAGACACCTTCAGGACATACCCCTGTCTCTGCCCACACCATTTTCAGGTGATTAGCAGAAGGAAATTTGGGGATTCAGGCTTATCAGAATCAAGCTTTCACTCAAGCTGCTTCTGTCATCAGCTCCAGCCCCACCATACCCGGGCCACACCAGAGGGCAGTAACTCTCTCCCTCCTCCGGGTATCTGAGGACGAAGTGCCGCCAACGACTTTCCTGCTTAGACTCAGGATCCCAGAGTGACTCTGTGTATCGGACTACTTAATGCCGATGTGCATATTTCACATTTTATTTTGAACTATGACTCCATGACTTATTAGTTTAGTTCTTAGATTTATCATCTACGCCGCCCAAGGAGGTCGGGTCCCTTTTTGAGTCTTGGTCCTCCCAAGGTTTCTTCCTCAAAACACTTAGGGAGTTTTCCCTTTTTTAGGGAGCCTTAGGCTTGCTCAATTTGGGATTGAACCTGGATATTAGGAGATGATCTAAACTTGTAAAGTTGCTTTGAGACAATGCTCCATTGTAAAAAGCGCTATATAAATAAATCTGACTTGACTTTAATGGCTAAGTATGCTTGTACATTCGAGGAATTTGCATTTGGTTACAGTAGCTCGCATTGTGTAGTACCAGACAGCATGCCACAATAGTACAAAGGACCACACCTTCCAACCATGCACACACTATCTCACACACTCACACACACACACACACACAATCATACCTGTAAGCCTTACTTGTGCAGTATCTCATCTGGTATCCAGGCAAGAGGCAGCAACAGGGTAACTAGAGCCTCCTTTCAATTATACAGTTTGCCCAATAAACGTGTCCTTTCACTTTAATATTGTAATCTGAATCTGTGGTACGTCTACCATTGGTGCTACTTGAAGGAACATGAAGTGGTACGCCAGATGACCTTGGAAAATGTACTTAGTAATTATTTAATAAGTAAGGAATTATTTAATTATTTAAAAAATGACGTGTTTCAGACTTTTCATAATTTTGTTTTAATAAAATGAATGTGTTTTGCGTTTAAAACAATACCACATCGGCTAAGCAGACACTGGTATTTCATTATGTCTGTGTCATGTTAACTACTTCCCATATCTGGAATGCTATGAGACGTTCTCAGTGATTTCTGTGATGAGATGGTACTTGGTCTAAAAAGTTTGAGAACCACTGACTTGCATGTATCATCATTACGTTGACACAAGGTTTCCTTCGATGCCATCAACTCCTCCTTGGTGCATTATTTTTTGTCAGTGTGTGTATTTGCCATTGGATGTTTACCCTGTTTAATGCATATGTGATCGTCGTCACTTGTGGATTTGTTTGTCAGTGTCCTCAGTCTTACCCTGAAGACACCATTTGTGAATATTCGCACTGAGAGAGCAGGTCTGCAACGAAAGGCGGCTGGACGGAAACAGCCTTCTGTGGATGCATTTGATGAGGCTGTCCAGAAACGACTACAGAGACATCACAACCAAGGTGCAATTCTGTCGACCGACATGCTAATTTACTAGTATGTAAAGCAGAACTGTCCAAAAGTCTTAGGCTACCATTAGATTTGTTGTCTTCGCAGTGGTGTAATGATCATACATTATTATTTTGTCAGTCTCATTATTAAGATGTGAACAGACATGGAATGTGTACACAAAATTAAATAGAAAATCAGAACAAAATAGCTTCTGCAGGCAACAACCAATATTTAGTGTGACCTCCCCAAAAAGTGATTTATTGGCTGCTCCCCTTCTTCAAAAAGAGACCAAGCTTCTTGAGACTATAGAAGGGTCACCTTGGCATCCTGATGAACCTGCCAGATTTGGCTATTGCACAAGTGAAATGGGAAAACTTTAAATACTTGCCGATGTAGCCAATAGAAGCTGGTTTTTTTTTTTAATGCCTCATACAAATGTCCTGTATGTTCTGGTTGTAGTCTAATAAAGAGACTGAGAAGTAGCTCTACATGGCCATTATACTGTTGCTAACACAAGGCTAATGGTGGCCTAAGACTTTTGCACTTTTGGTACTGTATTCCCTCATAACTAATATTGTTCTTTCCTATTGTCCTTTCTTAGATTATACAGTAGTACAGGATGGCAAAACCCTCGGGGCTTCTGATTGGCAAAAGTTTACTCTTGGTTTGAGCAGTATCATAGTGCCTGAGCTCACCACAAATATTGTCATGAGTAGCACGGAACTATATGCCCAGCCCCCTGTCTCTGTGTGTGAGCCGAAAGAGGATGAGTCCCATGCCGCAGAGATGGAAACACAGGAGAACGAGATAGCTAATATGGCAGATGGACAGCGAGATGAAGAAGTAGGGAGTGATCAACAAACTGATGTAGCTGAAGCCCTTCAAGACAGCCAGGATGTGTGTCCTAGTAACATCACTGAAACGGAGCCAGAACCTTTAAATCAGCTAGGAGACGTAGAACCAGATTCTCAGGTTCAAGAGGAAGTGGAAATGGTACCTTCATCACAAGAGCCAGCACCAGTCTGTTTCACTCCTGAGGAAATACCTTTTGCTCCTACTCAGCCAATGGTCATGCCTGTGTCTTCGGTTCTTGAAGACTTTGTTGAAGAATCTGTTCTACAGGAAACAGAAATGGAAGTAATAGGTGGTGGAGAAAGGAAGAGCCTTCCACAAGTGGAACTTGCTACGCAGCTTCCCAACCAAATCACCCGGCGAGCCTACCACTCAGTGGGTGGTATGGTCATGCCTCTGATAACAGCCAGAGGGAGTAGAACGAAAAGTCTAGGAGCAGCACTTGATCCCACAGACGAAGGTCAGTATCAATCCGAGTACCGAGCACGTTTTCCCCATAACGAATAATGTAAATTGAATTAATTTGTTACAGAAGCCCAGAAAATCCACACTGTGTAAGGCATTGCTGTGGTACCTCGGTTTTCAACTTCTTTGGAACTCGTCGAATCCGGTTCTCGACACTTTTTGACTTGAAAAAAGTGCCTCAGTTCTCAATGTTTGCTCTGTACTTGCTTAAACTTGAGTCGCGTGAATCGTTTCAGCCGAAACTCGATTCACGACTCATGATTCAGTACACAGTGATCCAGGTTCACAGTACATTACATTTACAGCATTTGGCAGACGCCCTTATCCAGAGCGACTTACAATTGGTACAGTCTTACAATCCAAGCTATTGTGGGTTAAGGGCCTTGCTCAAGGACCCAACAGTGGCAGCTTGGCGGAGGTGGGATTTGAACCCTGGACCTTCTGGTCTATAGTTCAGTACCTTAACCGTAGCCCTCAGAGAAGATATCTGCTGTGTTTATTGTGGTTTTTCTTTATTTTTACATCTACAAAACTGTATTCTTAGTGCAAAGAAGTCTCCATGTGTCCTAAAAAGGTTGGTTTATAAGACTAAAGCAAAACAGGAAAAGCTGCAGTTATGCTGGCGCCTGTTCACAGTACAGTTAGTTCACCAATAAAATGTTTTGCTTTTACTTTTCACATTCAGTCCCTTACGCCACTAATGGATTCAGACATCTAGGAGTCAATATCTGATGTAAGATGTCGCTACAGCAAAATGCAAATTATTCCCCTCTGAATTCTGCGATGAAAGACAGTTTACATAGGTGGAATAGCCTTCCCCTCTCCTTAGTGACCAGGGTGCAAAGTTGGTGACCACTGCTCTTCTTACCTAAATCTTTGTATCTTTGGGAAGGCTCTTACTATTTTATATGGGGTGGCAAATCTCCTTGTATTATTGCAGACGCTCTTCAGTGTCCTCACTCTTCTGGTGGTTTGGCTCTTCCCAACCTTATGTGTTGTTATTTTGCAGCTAACACAGAAAATCACCTGTGGTGTACACGTCCAGACAACATATGGTGCACACTGGAATCTCTCTCCTGTCACACTTCCTCCGCACCCTGTTTTTTTCCCACTGTTCCCATAATTCTCCCCCTTGATTCTGTTCGTTCTAAATTTAACCTTCCTACAACAGACTTGTTTACTTTTTCTCAATTTCGTTATTGTGCTGAATCTCCTTTTCCCGCTTTCCCGGGACGCCCCCCAGACCTTATGTGGGAGGACCTTCTCACAGTGCACTCAGGAGGAAGGATGACCTCACTTATTTATAACGAGATCTTATCGGTTAGTAAGTCTGGGACTTCTGGAGTAGGTAGGAGGGAGGGAGAGCTGAGGATTGAGTCGGATGACTGGTGGAATGTGGCTTTGGCCAGAGTTCATTCATCCTCTTCCTTCTCTAGATTAAATTTATTGAAATTGGTCCACATGTGTAATGCCAAGTTAGCTCAGATTTTCCCAAAGGCGAAATCGACTTGCCGTCGTTGTGATGGGGCACGGCGACACTTTCCCATATGTTTTGTGTTTTGGTTATGTTCTGACTTACAGAGGTATTGGGATTTTGTGTATTCGTCCTGCTTGCGAGACAAAGAAACCTTCTTGGTTAGAAGTCTCGCTTTTCCTGCTCCTACCCTCTTGTATGTAATATAAAATTTATTTGTGTGTGTATGTGTATGTATGTGTGGTGCTTCTTGACCACCTCGGAACTTGTCGAATTTAGTTCTCGACGCATTTTGAGGAGAAAAATTTGCCCTGGCACTCGTTGTTTGTTCGGCACTTGGCGCACTTGCTTGAACTTGCGTGAGTTGAGTCGCGCAACTCGTTTCAGCCAATGCTCAGTGCAGATCTCTGCTGTGTTTCTCATGTTTTTTGTTTTTTTTTTTTTGCATCCAACCAAAATGAAAACTGTGAACTGGTGGGCTTCCGGGCTGCAGCCAGCTAAAGAGCAGTGCCCTGAGTTTACCAAAAGCAAAGAGTTTTGCTTTTGCTTTTTAACTTTAAAACATTCAAGGAATTACACGAGATGTTTCAGGACTTTATTATAAAATAAGCTTTGCATTAATGATTTTGGCCAACTGTAGGTTAATGTAAACGTTTAACCTATAAGATCAATCCAAGCATTTTGGATTAAGGTCTTGCTCAAGAACCCAACAGTAGCAGCTTGGCAGAGGCTGGACCTTTTGGTCCATAGTTCAGTATCTTAACCACTAGGCCACCTCTGCCTAGTGGTTAAGGTCCACGAGCCTTCTGGAACAAATGAACGAGTACAAAGGTACCACAGTATTGTCAGTAATCAGGCTGACTGCTTTTCCTATAGAACTGCAGCACATTGCTGTCGGCAACAATCCAGAGGAGTTATCCAACTTGGAGGATGAACCACACCCCAGTCCTGCCTCACCATCCATCGTCCACACACCAAAGCACTCTTCATCTGCGATGCATCAGAAAAGTTTGGCACAAGTGGAAACCGATGAAGAGGAAGGTCATATTGAAGACAGTAGCGGATCAGAAGATGGCAATGTTGTTGCTCCTTCTGCCCATCTGAGCCCCACCCTCGCTTCTGCTGTTGATGAAATGCCGAACGATGAGGAGGAGGAGGATGAAGGTGCATTAAGTGACGGTAACACTTTCTTACATCAGACACAGACATGGAAATAAGCAACGTTGTTGTTATTTGCTGTTTAATTCTTGTATGTATATTTGCTTCCACAGATGTTTCTGTGCAGACTCCTGCTTTCATTAGACAAAAGAAAAGCGTAGCAACTCCCGGTGCGCTGGCCACACCTACAGTCCTCAAACCTGTGGATGCTAGGTAATTAGTTCAGATTTCTGAAAGCATTACAATCATGTTACAATTTTTAACTACAAGTCATGAATGGCCATCTTGGATTTGTGTCTTCAGACGCATCCAGAATGTTTTGAAGTCTCGCCCAAAGCAAAGTCGTCAGACTGTCTCTAACAATGTCCTCCCGAAGAGTTACGTTATGAATGTGTTTAAACACTTTGCCAAAACCAGAGTGGCCAGTGATGTCTACCCAGTCATCAATGAAATGTAAGAGATTATTTTATCTAGCATTTAATGATAAACTGTGATTAGTATGGAACAGTTTGGGTCCAGTATTAATTGTGTTTGTGCATCTCCCATGTCTCAGACTGCAGAAGTACTTCAGTCGTCTTGCAGATGATTTGGAGGCATATTCTACTCATGCAAATAGGAAAACTATTGAGGTTGAAGATGTTGAACTTCTTATGAAAAGGTTTATTCGATTTCTGAAGGTATTATTTGTAATTTTCCACTTTTGCAGGCGTCCTTCTAAACAATTTTCTTTCTCCTTATAGGCAGGGTTTTGTAACGGACAGTTCCCCACTCACTGTGTTGATAGAGAAGTTCCTCCCACTTGAGTATAGGAAGCTTCTCATACCCATTGCTACCAGTGGAAATAAAGTCATACCTGATCAAAGGAGATGAACCTTCCATACAGCCCCCTCTCTCTTGCTCTTATGTTTAATTTGTACTGTAATGTAATTTACAATACCATGTTATGTACAGAGTCAGTTGGACTTGTGTTTTCTATGATTGTAACAAGTTCTGTTTAGCTCGCATGTTAATTGAAAATGGTTAATAAACATATAAATTAAAACTAAAATTGTTCTGTTTTGTTGAATACTGCACACTATCTCAAGCTTAAATAGCTCTACTGGGTGGCACAGTGCCACATGTGGTTCGTGCAGCTCTAACAGCTCTGACATATCCGGTTCTGTCTCGGCCCCGGACGCCACCTGTGTGGAGTCTGCATGTCCTTCACATGTCACTGTGGGTTTACTCTGGGTACTCCACTTTCCTCCTACATTCCAGAGACATGCATTAGGTTAATTGGTCAATCTAAATTGGCCCATGACTAATGTGTTCATATAATGTTGTATCTGTCATGAATATAGTCGATGATGATGATGATGATGATGATGATGCCGCAACATTTAAAAAAACACTAATAAACAGCCCTATTACATGGGCTAATGATTGTGCTAAATGCAGCATCTGCCTTATCTGTTATATGTAAATAGTTGGATTATATTATATTAATATATAAATCAGTACTACTGTGTATTTTTATACACTGAAATAAATAATTCCCTATTTAATTCCTGAATTTTGCATTGGCTACATCCAAGTCAATAAGTGGGTGCTCAGGAGGTGCAACAGTGTAATATGCAAGTCTGCTGAGCTTATATTCAGCTTCAGTGTGGTCCAAAACTCTGACACCACTAGTGTACAGTGGTGCTTGACAGTTTGTGAACCCTTTATAATTTTATTCTTATATAGAATATTTATTCTGTATTCCTGTGTATGACCTAAAACAACAGATTTTCAATCATATCCTAAAAGTAGATAAAGAGAAGCCAGTTAAACAAATGAGACAAAACATCTCCATTTCTACATTTATTTATTGAGCAACTGGATTTAATATTTCATATCTCTGAGTGACAAAATGTGTGAACCTCTAGGATTAGCTGTTAATTTGAAGGTGAACTTAAAGTCAAGTGCGAGTGGTATTGTTGTATACTCATAGGGAAAAAGAAAAAACACTAACCAAGGAGGAGTTGATGGAATCGAATGAAATTTCATATGTATGCATATAATGAGGATATATGTACTTTGTGTATGTGTATATGTGTATATGTGTGTGTGTATATATATATTAGTGAGGATATATGATGTATGTATATAAATAGAGTGAAAGGATAGGTTTATTGGGGTAAACTGAACAATTTAAGTGAGGCTCTAGTACCCTGTTGGGCTGTTTCTAGCCTTGGTACAAGATGAAATACGTTTGAGCATGGAGACATACAGTTCCGTAAGGTATCCTGTGGCACATTTTCCTACAGATGTTGCAGCTGAGTCTGTAGATCCTGCATACTCATAGGTAGGTGACGCTGCAATGTCACAGTGAGGTCCCCTACCCAAAAGTAGCTTCTGAGGCCTTTTTTTTTTACAGAGCAGCAGGGGGGAAGCAATTTTACGCCCTCTTGTGGCAAGACCCAGTGCCTAATCAGACCAGATCATTTACATATCTGCCTGAGACATAACTACATGCCAAGTTTTGCAACAATCTGACATTTCTGTCTGGGTGCCTTTTTTAGTCAGAGCGTGTATTTAAAGAGACAGTAGTTCAATAGTCTGTGAGATCACAAAGATCCTCAGCATAACTTCTAAGCAACTAAGATATTTCACATTGGCTAATGTTAATGTTCGTGAATCCTACGTCAACAGAACACTGAACAACAATGGTGTGCGTAGCAGGGTTGCAAGGAGAAAGCCTTTCCGAAAAGAAAATGGCTGCCCATCACAAGGCACATGAACAACCCAGATGGCTGCTGGAAAAACATTTTGTGAACAAATTAGATCAAAATAGAGTTTTTTTTGTTTAAATGAGAAAGGAAAATACTGCACTCCAGCACAAGAATTGTATCCCATCTGTGAAACATGATGGTGGTGATATCATGGTTTGGGCCTGTTTTGCTGCATCTGGGCCAGGATAACATCATTGATGCAAAAAGGAATTGGGAATTATACTAAATTCAAATGAATGAAATCAATTTAATACCTAAATGCATTGCGGTTCTGCCATGTGATTGGCTGATCAGATATATGCGTTATCAGCGCCCTATCAGTGTGTTTTTCTATAGCAGTCACAGAGATAAGGCGTGACCACTTCCTCCTCTAAGCGTCCAGGTAAATGGTCAGTACTTTTCCGTGTGGGCGGGGTATAAATCGCGCAACGGTAAGATATGCGCCTGCGCAGATGAGCTCGGCTCGTGTCGGTGCGCAGTGCAACCGACCGGGCCGGCAGGATTGTTGTGTTGTTCTAGAAGAGCAGCGACCGTGTGGTGCACTGCTTAAACACAAACCATGAAAGCAGCGCTCGGACCAAACAGAGATGAACTGGAAGTGCTATGAGAGAGCGCTGCGTGGGCCTGGCCTGTTTTTCCTGAGGGAAGTTTCCCGACCCAGTGTCTAACCTGCGCTGGTCAGAGAGAGGTGGCCTGCCTGCTGAGACGAGTCACCTCGGAATTGATAAAAACGAGAAGAAGTGACTAAAACTGTTTTACCTCAGCGAGGTAAGGAAATGTTTGGAAGAAATTCGGTTTTGGTGAGTAAAGAAGTCGAAGTCGCCAGAAATCGTACTGCCAGCGAAAGGGTGTCCGCCGCCCAAAACCAGGCTTAGTGTGTGTAACTAATGGACTATTCGTGTTTTAAGAGCTGCTTTACTCTCTGCGACATTTGGCCTTAGTCCTGCACTGTCTAACGTTTGTGTGTTTTGAGTAGTTGGGTGCTTTAAATGCTTTACTAACATCCATGGGTCATGTTAGCAAACAACACGCGGGCGTCTTTAATGTGGGAGCGTGTTGTACATTTGCGTTAGCTTCCCCGGCGATATTCAAATGTAAATGAATGTACCACACTCACATCAGCTGTAACTCAAGTGTTATACCATGGAGCTTTTATCTGCCTCACCAGTTATGATGCTAATGTCGTTGGGATGATCCAATCTAGTCGCTTTCTGATATCAACCCCACGCATTGGCATGTTTCATGGTCTTCTCCAAGTCATCTATGTTAATATTAACACAGTGTTGTTCATGTCTGTTGACTTGTTTTATCATTGTAACCGATCCGTTACACTCTTCAGGTCTCTAACTCAGTAATGTGTTCATGTTATGGAAATCAGTATCTTGTTTCTGTCCAGGCTTCCCTCTTAACGGTTCTGAGCTTTGGCATCAAACAGGACCCATATAATGGCCCATGAAGAGTGAGCATAGACTTGGAAGTATTTAGGAATCGACAAGCAACACAACCAGAATGCTCCCAGGTGTGGGTGTGTTTGGTACGGGGAATACTGTCCGTGCCCTGGTTCCTTTACTGCGAAAGGAAGGCTTCCCGGTGCAGGCTGTCTGGGGCCGGACACAGGAGGAAGCAGAACGTCTGGCTAATGAGTTAGACATCCCCTTCTCTACCAGCCAGTCTGATGACGTCCTCCTGCATCCAGAGGTGCACCTTGTGTGCATCTTGACGCCGCCACCCCACACGCGACAGATTGCAGTCAAGGCATTGGGTGAGACTTTGCATGCATCTCTTGTTCTCTTACCACAGAAATCTTTCTACCGAGTGGATTAGGTTTGAGTGTTTTTTCCTGGACCCCACCCAAGTGCTAATCGTGCATTGAGCTGCAGACCCTGAGGGAATTGTCGTCGTCCCCTCCCCCTTCCCCGAAAATGTTTCCTCAGCATTATGATATTCTATGTCCCTTTGGAAGAAGGCCTTTAAATACCCCAGTCCCTTGGCACATGTTCGTATCAGTAGCGCCACATATAGCTTGCATGCCCCCCCCCCCCCCCAATTACCATCAGCTTTGGAGAACTTGGCAAACTTGCATAGAGCTTGCTTTGACCTTAATTCCATCAAACACACCATTGAGATTAACTGGAGTACCAACTGTGAGCCAGAATGGCACGGTGGAGCACTGGTCAACCCTCTAGACACTCTGCTCCAGAGAACTGGATCTGAGTTTGTCTTGTTGCTTCCTATAACAGTAATTTGCTCTGCGTTCAAGCACTGGAGTCATTATCCCAGAAACGTGCTGTATCCCAGGATGCATCGGTGTCCTAAGAAATGGAAAAGCGGACAGAATGTCATCTCTACATGTGTCAGGAGACTGGTAGCTAATGTGGACAAACCTGGAAAACAACAAGCTACCTGAGATGTACCCCACCATAAAAGACCAATATTAACTCCCCACCCTGACAGAGCAGACCAAACTGCATGGACCAGGTGCTTTACCTTTGTGACGTTGGCCACAAAATATCAATCCCTGCAAACTTGCCCAGTGTACCTTATTACAACCTTGATAAGAAACTACAACTAGAAACAAGGATGCTGAATTGCTACTCCCCTTTCAGGTCCCAGTTTTATACAGCATGTACACCAACCAAGACCATAAGCCGTACATCACTAACTACTGTAAGCCACTGGGTGCACTAAAACACACTCTAGCACCAAATCCCAGGCATAAGTCAAGTTAGAATAATTTATATAGTGCTTTTAACAATTGAGCCTCGTCTCAAAGCAGCTGTACAATTTTACATCATCTTCTAATATCTGGGGCCAATCCCAAACTGAGCAAACCTGGGCCAACAGTGGCAAGGAGCAGGTTCTTGAACGTTATAAGGAAGAAACCTTGCGAGGTGTTAGCTGGTACAACTGAGCGTTTATCAACTAATAGAGACGCAGACAAAACAAAGCTCTGTACACAGACGGACTGAATTCTGACTGGTTAGTCTGTTCGTGTGTGGCTGTTTGTCCTGCTGTCACCATCACAAGTGCACAAGTGCAGGCTAAATGTGAGCGGCACAGAATCGGTTAAGTGAGCCTGATTGTTCACCAGCCGATCGATGGGTGCAGCTCTAGTGAAAATGATCATCTTACCGTAAGGCACTGCCATGGATATTGCTGAAAGGTGCCCGTGGCACAAACCCCATACAAACCTGCTGCTCATATGTGTTCCCAGGATTCCTCTGGGTACTCTGGTTTTCTCTCACATTACAAAGACACAACGTGGGCCAACTTTTGTCTATAAACACT
This sequence comes from Ancistrus triradiatus, assembly GCA_025084515.1. NCBI lineage: Eukaryota > Metazoa > Chordata > Actinopteri > Siluriformes > Loricariidae > Ancistrus > Ancistrus triradiatus. The sequence continues at coordinate 55,860 of JAJAGP010003317.1, read as the reverse complement.
TGTCTGTGAAGTGTCCCAGTGTGAGTGAGTGTGTCATGGTTTTTAGTTACAGGGGCTTAAGGTCAGTTTGTTGTTATTGGAGCCTAGCTCTAACTGTCATTGCACGTGTACAAATCTCTTATCTGTGGCTCTAGGGATAGGGAAGAACGTCATCAGTGACCAGGCTGCCACGTTAACCGATGCTTGTGCGATGGTGACGGCTGCGCTCTATTACCCCAAGTTGATGAGCATCATGAGTAACCCTCTACGCTTTCTTCCGGCCTTTGTCCTGATGAAGCGGCTGCTTGGAGAGGGTTACTGTGGGGCACTGCAGGTACGCATGGATTTCACAATTATTTTAGTGTCACTGAACTTCCAATGAAAGCAGTTAATCACTGTTTGATAGATTGTTTTACCTGAGACCTTGATGTAAGACTGTTTTGCTCAGAAATCTGTACTGTTTGATAAACCTGCCATAACTTTTATGCACAGGTCACAGCTGCATTGAGTGGGTTATGGTATTTCTGGACTCTGTAAGAGCTTTGATAGAGTTGGTTTCAAATGAAAGGGAGAATGTATAACTGGATTCCCATTATTTTCTACGACAAATCCCTACCTGGTTTCTGTATATGCAAAACTGGGGACTTTCTGACTGGTGCCTGTTATCTACATATTGGATCTACTTCTCTTTCTAACAAGCAGGCTCTCCATTCGTCACGCATGTTCCCTGTTCTCTCGCTGCTCTTTTACCTTATTAGCTTATGATTAAAAAAAAGAAAGTTGTGGGGGTAAGCAGAGGAATACAATCTGCTTCTGTTATTTCTGCTTCTGTTATTATAGGAAAAAAAATGATTAAAATACTCCAATTGTTACAGCAGGAACTCAGATAATGGAGTCCACCAATCATATGGCAGAAACTCCATGCATTTATGCATGTAGACATGGTCAAGATGACCTGCTGAATTTCTAACTGGGGACCATAATGGGGAAGAAAGGTGATTTAAGTGAATTTAAATGTGGCATGGTTAGATGGGCTGGTCAGAAACTGCTGATCTTCTCCCACAGCCATCTCTAGGGTTTACAGGGAATGGTCCAAAAAAGAGAAAGTGTCCCGTGAGTGGAAGTTCTCTGGGTGAAAATGCCTTGTTGATGAGGTCAGAGAAGAATGGCCAGGCTGATTTGAGCTGATAAAGATTTAAAAAAAAAAAAAAAACTAACTCAAATAACCACTAATTACAATCAAGGTATGCAAAAGAGCATCTCTGAATGCACATGTGCAGCAGATGTGCTACAGCAGTAGAACACCACACCGGGTGCCACTCCTGTCAGCTAAGAGCAGGTTACTGAGGATCCAATTCACACAGGCTCACCACTGGACAGTAGAAGATTGGAGGAACATTATCTGTCTGAGTCTTGATTTCTGTTGAGAGATTTGGATGGTAGGGTCAGAGATTGGCATGAACAACGTGAAGGAATGGATCAAAGAAAAACCTGACTGGAAAAAGTCCATACTTCGGAAAAACCCCACCCAGATATCACACAGTTTTACGCTGCTGGGCAAGCCAACGCACATGTATTGCAGACCTCAATGCTCGTACTACCCGGCGTTAAAAGCAGTAAAAGGATTGTAAATGGCTGTAAAGATTATTCCGCTAAAAGGCTGAGGTCAGTTTCCTCCGTTTTTGATTGTTTCAATGCCACTGTTAATCGTGGTAGCCGAAATTTCGTAAATGCACATTTGCAGAACGTGGAAACCTGGCTAATGGATTCACTGTACTGGCCTCCACAGTCACCAGATCTCAGTCCAGTGGAGCACCTTTGGATGTGGTGGATGTGAAGCGACAAATCTGCAGCAATCTGTCATGTCAATATGGACCAAAATGTCTGAGGAATGTTTCCAGCACCTTGTTGAATCTATGCCATGAAGAATTAAATTCTGAAGGCAAAAGGGGGTCCAACCTGGTACTAGCAAGGTGTACCTACTAAATTGGCCAGTAGCAAGTGTGAGCAAGAAGTAGTTCGTTGTGCTGCTGTAATCACATTCATGTTACACCAATTAGCAAAAACATTAAAACCAAGCAAAGACCAAATAAAGTAATGTTGTAAATAATGATCTCGTTACAGCAGCATGTTAAGCTCTGGGATATACAGTGTGAGGGGTAACTGAACACTTGGTTCTTGTAGTCAGCATGCTGAATGTGGGAGAAATGTTCAGGTGTAAAGACCTGAGCTGTAACAAGAGGTAAATACATTATGGACAAACGACTAGGTCAGAGCATCTCCTAAACAAGGCTTGTGGGGTCCTGGGGTGGGTTCCCGAAAGTGTCTTAAGAACAGAATGCTGTCAAATATGCCACTTGTTCTTCAGAAAAAAATCAGAAAATTCTGGGGTTATTGAAGAAATAATTTTTTCGAGAGAAGAGCTAATGTGGTGCACAGAAATGTTAAAATCTGGTTCTGGGAGGAAGAATGCCTCACAGCACCCAGTGCAGCACCTCCTGCTGAATATGGGACTGTCTAGTTGCAGACCGATCAGTGTTCGCCATGCTGCCATGCTTTGGCTGATCAGTGTACGCTAGTTTGTCTCCTCTGTGTAGTCATGCACATGGTAGCCACTTTAACTAAGAGTAATTGAGTTCAGGCTTTGTACAAAACTCTTGCTTCTGCAGTTGGGTTTAGAAGTTGGTGTTCCTCCTTTGTACGTCTGACCTTTGGTTTAACTTTCTCCACCCTCTTTAGGTGTGTGAAGCTCGTGTCTATGGAGGTTCGTTGCTTAGCCAGTCTTACGGCTGGGCATGGGAGGAGCTGATGGGTGGCGGTGCCCTGCACGTAGTTGGTTCCTGCATTATCGACCTCCTGAGCCACTTGACAGGAGCACGGGCCGTCCGTGTGCACGGGATACTGAGGACCTTTGTGCGTCACTGTGGCACGGAGGGCGGGATTCGCTCTGTGACGGCCGATGATTATGCTTGTTTCCAGCTGATGATGGCTGGGGGTGTGGTTTGCAACGTCACATTAAACTTTAACCTCCCGGGTGCCGACCTGCACGAGGTCATGCTGGTAGGGTCGTCTGGGAGGCTGGTAGCCAGGAGCACAGAGCTGTATGGCCAGCGTAACCACGTGAATGGAGAGGAGATTCTGTTGTGTGACAGCACTTCGGGGGCTGAGCCGTCAGTCACAGGACTGAAAGCCATGGTGACTCAACTCCGACTGTCCTTCCAGGCACAAGAGGACCGGCGGTCATGGACGAGGCATCCCATTGCCATGGCAGCTACTTTTGAAGATGGGCTGTACGTTCAGACAGTTGTAGATGCTATCAAGCAGTCCAATCGTACTGGAGAATGGGAAGGTGTGGAGGTCAAAACTCAGGATATAGATCCAAACCACAACCACAGAACCCATCTAAGTCAGTTCAGTAACTGAACATCACTGTAATAATGGCTCTTAATCCATTGTCTGATATCTGTACAGACGCCGCTTCCATGCCTTTACACTGCAAGTTCCAAGGTCGGTTATAAGTTAATCCATGTTTAGCTCAACACTGCAATACACAAGTCTAATTAACACGTATTGCCTGCCCTTGCTTATGATCACCTGTGAGGTGTGAGAACCATACAAATGGGGCTCAGTGGCTAAGGTATTGTACTGTTAACCCATGTGGTTATGGGTTCAGTTCTTGGGCAATTGAGTATAGCCCTTAATGTCAGTTGCTTGTATTTTATGCTCATTCAATTGTACATCTAAGATAAAGGCAACTGGCAAATTAATAAATATAAAGCTAAAATGTAAATCTAATAGGGTTTAAAATGTCTACTTTTTGGATGTCCATTTTTATTTTGTGTTAAAGAACACTGGAGTTGTATCACTGGAAACAAGGATTTTATGTACTCTAATTTACCTTACAAGTGTAGCTATGAATGTTTCTCTTAATATCGGTGTGTTCGTGTGCTGGGTGTTTTTTGTTGTTGGTTATTTGTTAAAGCATCATCATTTAATTTAATTTTTTGTAGTTTGGAAGAATACTGTTTAATATAAAGTCCATTCATCTTACCTCCTCTGAGTGCTCTGATTTCTTCTTTTTTAAATGTATTTATACTTTTTGAGCATCAGACTTTTACTTTGTCTGACTTGCGGTGTGGTCTGTGGCTGTTTGTGTTTTGGAACCTAAATATCTAAAGCTGCACCTACTGCAAAATGTTTGGTTTTATTTTTACACCGGTTCAAATTTGTGCGTTTGTGTCAGAGAGATCAGTAACTGCTTTCTTATTGAAAAGGTAGTTTTTGTTCCTTTTGTGGTCAACCTTAATGCACATGAAGAATTAACTGTGCATTTAAAAGAAATCTGGTTGGCTTTGTTATACTTGTAGTGCATTAGAAAAGACAGTTGATGGGAAGTTCTACGAAGTTCCAGAAATCAAGGTTACAGCAACACAAAAGTACAGTAGGGACCAAAAGTGATACCATTATTGAAAATTACATTTACAGCATTTAGCAGACGCCCTTATCCAGAGCGACTTACAATTGGTACAGTCTTACAGTCCAAGCAATTGTGGCTTAAGGGCTTTGCTCAAGGACCCCACAGTGGCAGCTTGGCAGAGGTGGGATTTGAACCCTGGACCTTCTGATCCAGAGTCCAGTACCTTACCCGCTAGGCTACCACAGTCCTAGATGCTTATTTGGGTTTTATTTGGAGTGCTGTCATTCTCTTGTCTCTACAGTTGCCTGGCCTAAACCCCATCGAGCATTTATGGGAGCCCTTGTAGACCAAAAAAGCTAAGATCAATGCTCTTTACTCAAGGAGCATCTTGTGACTAAATGTAACATCAGACGATGCTCCTTGAGTAAGAGGTATTTGTATTGGTATTTCTCTTATGAGGGTGAAATGTAAGCTTTCTTACTAAAATAAAGCATGTGGTGCAAGTGTTTCAAAGATGTCATAAACCATCAGGAGCTTTTGTGGTAGAAGTGACATTTTGAGGCAGTCACAACCAGAATTGTTGGCAGCTTTTCTTACGTGATTTATTTGAATGCAATGTAATAAGAACAAAAGTTACTTGTTATCCAATTAACCTGTGTAAGTCCTCGAAATGCTTAAGGACTAGGTGTAGAGTAACTTAAGCACACTCATGTCTATACACTCACTGATCACCTGTGTTATGCTTACCATACAGATGCACTCTGTAGTTCTGCAGTTACAGACCTATAGTCCACATGTTTGTTTATATACTTTGTAGAGACCCTTTACTCTGTTCTCTAATAGTCAGGACCCCCACAGATCAGGTTCCGTTTGTTTGTTTATTTAACGTTGCATCACATTCAGTGGCTCATCACAAATGGGCAAGGTTACATCGGTACTAGTCAGTCACATTCATACTAATGACAAGCTGAGAGTGACCAGTTAACTTAATGCATGTCTTTGGAATGTGGAAGGAAACCGGAGTAAACCCATGCAGGCACGGGGAGGACATGCACACTCCCCACATACTCAGGCACTACAGTATTTGGGTGGTGGAACATTCTCGTGACTGTAGTGACACTGATGTGACTGGATCCAGCAGTGCTGCTGGAGTTTTTAAACACTGTGTTGTCTATTACTCTATTAGACACATCTATCATATTGCAACACCTTGTAGATGTAAAGTCAGAGACAGCAGCTCATCTGTTCTTGCATAGTTTGTTAGTCATCCTCTAACCCTTCATCAGTGCTCACAGGATGCACCTCTCAGTGGACTATTTTCTGTCCCGCACCACTGCTGCGTCTGGTCCACTCGTACTAGCACAACACACACTAACACACCCACCGGCACCATGTCCGTGGCACTGCAGTGCCGGAAATAAACCACCACCCAAATAATCCCTGACTAGTGTGTACTAATGCTAATAAAGTATGTAGACAAACAGATGGACTACAGTCTGTAATTGTAGAACTACAAAGTGCTTTTAAGAAACAAGGTGGTATACATAAAATGATCGATGAGTGTATTTTACTTTTCCAAGTTCACCTTGGTGTTTAGGATCATGTATGGTAAGGATGTAGATGTGGACAGCTTTTGTTTACTTGGATCAGTTATAGACCACAGAGGAATCTAGCAGTCAAGAACTAAATACTCATGCTTGGCAGAACCAGGAAGCCACAGCTTCAAAATATTTTCAGATATATGGCCTAACTAAATTTGATGCTGTTCCCCTTTATTAAAATTTTGGACATGTGGATGTGTGAGAAAAATAAATAAATCAGTTTTGTACCAGTAATTAAACAGCCAAAGTTAGCACTAGCTGCAGAATAATTACTGTTGAAAAGGTAACAGTCACAGGGGGCAAGGCAGAAACAACCCTAGACAGGGCAACAATCCATCGCAGGGCACATAGTGGTGCTTGGAAGTTTGTGAAACCTTTAGAATTTTCTGCATAAATATTTATATATAAATGCCTAAAACATTGTCAGATTTTAAAAGTAGATGAAGAGAACCCAGTTAGACAAATGAGACAAAAATATTATACTTGGTCATTTATTTATTGAGGAAAATTATCCAATATTACATATTAGTGAGTGGCAAAAGTATGTGGACGTCTAGGATTAGCAGTTAATTTGAAGGTGAAATTAGAGTCAGGTGTTTTCAACCAGTGGGATGCCAATCAGGTGTGAGTGGGCACCCTGTTTTATTTAAAGAACAACAAAGCAAACAAAGTCTGCTCTTCACAACACATGTTTGTGGAAGTGTATCATGGCACGAACAAAGGAGATTTCTGAGGACCTCAGAAAAAGAGTTGTTGATGCTCATCAGGCTGGAAAAGGTTACAAAACCATCTCTAAAGAGTTTGGACTCCACCAATTCCACAGTCAGACAGATTGTGTGCAAATGGAGGAAATTCAAGACCATTGTTACCCTCCCCAGGAGTGGTCGACCAACAAAGATCACTCCAAGAGCAAGGTGTGTAATGGTTGGTGAGGTCACAGAGGACCCCAGGGTAACTTCTAAGTAACTCTCACATTGGTTAATGTTAATGTTCATGAGTCCACCATCAGAAGAACACTGAACAACAATGGTGTGCATGGCAGGGTTGCAAGGAGAAAGCCACTGCTCTCCCAAAAAGAACATTGCTGCTCGTCTGCAGTTGCTAAAGATCACGTGGCAAGCCAGAAGGCTATTGGAAGAATGTTTTGCGGACGGATGAGACCAAAATAGAACTTTTTGGTTTAAAAGATAAGCGTTATGTTTGGAGAAAGGAAAACACTGCATTCCAGCATAAGAACCTTATCCCATCTGTGAGACATGGTGGTGGTAGTATCATGGTTTGGGCCTGTTTTACTGCATCTGGGCAGGACGGCTTACCATCATTGATGGAACAATGAATTCTGAATGATATCAGAGAATTCTAAAGGAAAATGTCAGGACATCTGTCCATGAACTGAATCTCAAGAGAAGGTGGGTCATGCAGCAAGACAAATTTTGTTTATACTTGCATCAAATTTGACATGCAACTGACGGAACAACTAGCATCTGGGTTAAATTTCCTTCTTGAAGGAGTTTTATAGTTTTTTTCTATTGTTTTAACTGTTTTGTCGGGGCTTTGGGGTTTCTTTAAATTACCCATGTCCGTTTTTTATTTTTTTTACCTCAATAGTAGCCATAAATTGTTCCTGTCCCAATGTTTTCTTTTGAATGCGGTCTGAAATGTAGTAATGGATGTTTGTTAAGAAATAAAATTAAGCTGATTAGACAAAACATTAAATATCCTGTGTTCATATTGTCTGCTATGATATAAAAGTCGAAGTACATGTAAGATACAATGCACTTTTTTTTAGTACTATTTGCATTTTCCATACCGTCCCAACTTTTTATCTGATTTGGGGCTGTATAAGCAATATACTACTATAAAGAGGAGAGATAAATTAAATATAAATGTAATGCCAAAAACTAAAACTGGTATTTGGTGTGAACATCCTTTGGTTTAAAAACCAATCCCGACAATTATGCAAGGTACTGTGTGACACATTTTTAGATCAGATTTGGATTTATTTGTTTATTTAATATCACCTTCATTGACAGTTTACTGGAGTAAATAACACCATGAGATTCACTCATATTCTCTATTTTATTATATTTATAGTACATACTATTAGTTTTATATTCTTAATTTTATTACATTCCACATATTGTATTGTCTTTAAATTATTATAGTTATATTTGTTAGATTTTCATTTCTCGACTTAGCTTGTATGTATTTAATTATTGTATTTTATTGTTAGAAATGGATTATTTGGTTATTATACGGTGATTTTGTTTATTTCTTACATTTAAAGTCTAGGCTGGCCAAGAAGATTGGGTCTCTCTTTGGGTCTTATTCATCCCAAGCTTGTTCCTCATCAGGTTTTTGCTCTTCACGCTCAATTGTGGCCTAGATACATTACATTTACATTTACAGCATTTAGCAATTTGACTTACAATTGGTACAGTCTTACAATACAAGCAATTGTGGGTTAAGGGTCTTGCTCAAGGAGCCAACAGTGGCAGCTTGGCAGAGGTGGGATTTGAACCCTTCTGATCCATAGTCCAGTACCTTATCCACTAGGCTACCACAGTCCCCCTAGGATACCACAGATAGTTGAAAAGCTTTTTTCAAAAAAACATTGTAAAGATAAATTTTACTTGATTTGGCTTTTTGAAGGCAGATTTTTCCAAGTAATCGTTTATAACTTGCAAGTTGCTGTTTCAATAGCTTCATCATGCTTTACTCAGTATTTATAATGTAATAAAGTTTTAGCTGAAGAGTGGTCTATTACTCCATATACCACTACCAAACAAACCTTTTGTAACATTTAATTATTATTGGAAAATCTACATTACTTTTTACTGATGCATCAATACAGAGGACAATACAAATAAACATAGCACAAAATGATTAGAAACAAAGCAGGACGATAACGACTTTTGCACAGTACAGTACTACGTTCTTGTTTAGACAAGTTACCAAGGAACTTTAGGAAAGGGTTCCCCCAAACATAGAAACTCAGGATTGTTTTCAGTACACGTTACATTCGTACTGACGTTCTTGAAACACCACACAAGTTCCGAGCAGTTCCCTGGCCTGAGCCGGGGCGGTGCGGTGCGGATGGGGTTTCCGGGAGGTGTTATCAGGGGCACCCAGCATAAGCAGCGAGCGCCACAGTCCGGAAGCTTTACAATGGGAGGGTGCTAGCAGGAGGGAGGCTCCATACACTGCATACGTATATTTACTCGGTGAGAGCCGAACCCCTTTCAAAATATCTTCGTCCGGCGAGAAACAGCCAACCCTGAAGGGGGCAGTAAGTAGTGTGGTAGCAAAGGCGTTCAGAACAAAACCGTCTCTCAAATGGCGGCACGAAAACGGAGCATAGTGTGGTCATTTTTCCAAGCAGAGGATGATAAACGAGTACTATGTCTTCTTTGTATGAAGACGGTTTTATATTTCGGTCACACGACGAATATGCTTCGCCATTTACGGGCGAAACATCCGAATGATTTCTCCGCTTTGGACAAGAGAAAATCCACATCGGGAAAAAGCGCATCCAACAATAATAACGGCTGTGTAGAAGGTTTGGACTACTGGAGGTTTCTGTGTTAGCTGTGTACTAGTCACCGCGTCCTGTACTTAATAACACATACGTAAAATAGTCCTTAGCGGTGCCCTGAAGCATACTTCTGTCGGGTCTGCTTTCTGCTTTAACACCCAGCCAGCTTAGCTAGCTATTTTGGCGCCAACGTTAGCATAGCTAGTCACAAAGCGGGCCAAATTCGCGTCGAATAACCTCGTCAATCTGATTTATCAGATACGAAGCCATTCCGGGTTTTGGTCCGCAATAACTAAATACCTAACTGCTCTAAACAAAACCACGTAATTATTCGGTAGATTTGTCGTATTTGCGCCGTGGCCGGCTCGTGCGCTAGCCTAGCCTGCTAACCATCCTTTCATTCTCTGCGTATCGTCGTTTTCTCAGGCACCATTTTGACTTGCGAAGACGCACGTATTCACGGAGAAATTAGCCTTAAAAAGTAGCGAAGCCTGAGTCCGGATATCTCACGGACCGCCGCGAACCGTTACCCCGACGGAGCTGGTGTGGTGTTGCACAGGTTTTCACCTCCCGATGAATCGTTTATTTTGAACTTCGTTGGTAGTTCTAAAGAATCGATTCTTCCGAGCGTCCGAATCCAGTGTTTTCCCGCCTTGTCAGTAATGATTAGCTGCTGTCTTAATTTATTTTTTTATCCTTAAAATACCATGGCCAGTTTTTCTTTACTTCGTGTCAATTTACTGGTCTTTGTTGTGTGAAACATTTTGTGTATCAGCAACATAGCATTTGATGTGAAAGCTAATGATAATTCATGGTGGGGTTTCAACGCAAATCGCTTAAAAAATCGGCTAATATTCCAGCTCTTTACACACCACAGACTAAACGGGCACACTCACACAGGCCCAGCCCTTCTCCTCCAAAAAAGCATGGATCTTTAAGTGTAATTTCACCCATTTCTCATCACTAGCAAATACACCCACGATCCCCCAACAAAACAACTCATTTTCACGAGCAATATAATGGTTTTTAATGAGTACATTACTTGGCAACACCTGTGCTGATTTTCATATCTGTTACATACTATAGAAAGTACATACCATTAGAAAGATGCTATGTTGGTACTAGTTTGCTGTGGTAATTTTAATAAGTGATTTATTTACTACTCATTAGAGATCCATATAGTTACAAAGGCGTGTTTTGAAGAACCAGTTTCACTTTACCTGCTCTACCTGTGGAGTGAAAACTTTCCGCTTTCATTTTAACTAAACACAGTTGTCCGATGGGATGAAGTGTTTCACTTCAGGAGACGGGTAAAGTTGTGCTGTCCACGACCACATACCTAATTTGCGTAAAACTGAACCGAACAATTCCATGTCATATCAGTAGTAGTCACTGCCTCCTGTTGCTGTACCTCACCATGTACCTCACATTGCTACCAGTGTGAATGCAAAACCAAGCTATTGACTGTGAAATAAAATATTTAAGTGTTTTCATAACTATAGTATTATTAAGTATTTAGTAATCATTGATATTCAGCCTTACTTAAGATCTGTACCAGTTCAAATCAATATATACTAAGTTGAGTTTGGCTATTATATGTCAGTCTTATGGAGTGGATAAAATTATTTAGAAAAGTACTGTCCCCCCGCTTTGTTGATTGCTGTAAGGAGTATACTACTTCTGTTAGTGACACATCTGTCTTCCTGTCCGATTCAGTTACGGTCATGATGGATGAGCAACAAGTGGAGGTGCCGGCTGAGGTGGGCGATGCCGAAATGGATGGAGCCATACGGGGCATCCTTTGTGCAGCAGCAGGAGAGGGTACAACAGAGGGAGAAGCCTCCGGATGTGAAGGAGAGGGCAGAGTCGCCCAAGAAGGCAGCCCTGCACCAGTAGTTACACCGGGTACACGCAAATGGAGTGCAGTCTGGATGCACTACCGCAAAGTGGACCAGGAGAAGAAAGCATTGTGCTTGCTGTGCATGGAGAAGATCCAACATCAGAGCAGCACCAGTAACCTGATCAGGCACCTGCAGAACAAGCATCCGAACGAGTATGCGCAGCTTGAGGAGCATTCGCAGAGGCGATCCGTAAAACGCAAAACCGAAGAGCCAGAATACAGTCCTACTAGCCCTTCCAAAGCTCGCAGTGTGCCTACGAATCGTAACGTCCAGACGCAGCTCAATATTAACCAGACAGGTATGTATCAGTTGTGTCTCAGTGTACAGTGCGGTCATAATTTGCATTTTGGTGCATTTTGGTGCATTTCCTCCTTCACATACTATTAGACGGGCAAGGATGAACCCAGTGAACCTATTGTAGACCAGAGCAGCCGATATAAGACTGATCCAGCTAGTAGTAAGTGAGAAGTTAACTATTGATTCATTCCAAAATGGTGGGATTGAACCAACATGCTGGTTATTATTACTGGTTGAGACAGGCCCTTTTCAGCCAAGCTGGTTAGCTACCATTCACGATGACAACGTCAATGAGGTGGAAGGATTTAGATCATTTCTATGTGTCTGAATTAAAATACAACAGTGCTGGATATGCTTCAGCATTAAGTAATAATATATTATATAGTACAAACATGTTGTTCTCCATTCTTGGTTACTTTGTGTGTTGCTTGCAGAAATTTTTTAATATCACTGTAACCCATGTGAGCTGTGGATTTTTGCATACATGTTTCCTACCTCATTATAGCACCAGTCTTTTTTGCCTCTGGACCACTTTGTTCTAAACAGATACACTTAAAAGAGAAGCTGTTTTCACCCAAAGACAAAGCCTGTGAGATAATTTGCAGTGTCTTCCATTGACAGGCACCGACTGGAGCGATCGGCGTAGAATACTGGAGCGAGAGCGGGAGCTGACGGAGGCGCTGAGGCGTGTGCAGCAAGAGGAGGGCCGGAGCTTGCAACAGCAGAGGGATTTAATGCAGCAGATCCGAGAGCTTGAAGAAGACCGGCGCCTTCTTCAGCATCAGAAGCGTCAGCAGGAGGATGAACAACATAGACTGAAGAGGGAAAAGGAGGAAATCGAGTGCATCAAACTGGAGCTCCAGAAAGATAGAGAACTACTCCAAAAAGAAAGGGAGGAGCTGTTTAAGGCAAAGGAAGAGTTTCGGCGAGAGAAGGAGGAGTTAGAGGGACAGCGACAGGAAATTCATAGGGAGGGACATATTCAGGCCCAAGTCGCCGAGTTTTACAGCTGTTGAATGGTGTACAGTGTTGATGCATCTCCATGGCAACCAGTTATTTGTTATTTTTATGAAAATAGCAGTTTAGTGAACCTAGTTAATGAAAAATGCCATCGCTTTGCCTTTTTCCTCTAGACATAATCCACGTTAAACAAAGAGGAAGATGTTGGGGGAGGGTATTTAGTGTAAATCATTTTGGTCTGTATTTTTTAACTATGTTGTAAATTCTGTAAAACTCATTTCACAATACAGTGCTATTCCACACCCATCACTGAGCTGTGTCTTTCTAAATAGCGTCAGAAGCCACCTGTCCGAAGTAGCCAGTGGGCCAGTCAGGCGGGTCATAGGTTTCCCATCTTAAATTATGTTTTTCAGTAAGCTCAAGATAGTCACACCTTTGTGTATATTTAGGAAAGAGGGTCAAAACTGTCCTTCGAGCAAATCCATAGGCATATTTGCAGGGGAGGATGTAGTGTAGTGGCAAGGTAAGGGTGTGAGCTCTCTGTGAAAGTCCCAAACCACATTGATCAGCTCTTGTGGTGCGAGTGTGGGACATTTCAACCCTCCAGACTTCACCTGAGCAGTCTTCGGTACATGGACTTTTCCTAGAGCTGGCTGCCCCAAAAAACTGAGTCCTCTGGGAAGAAGGACCTTGGTAAGAGAGGTGACCAAGAACCCGATGGTCACTGTCCCTGAGCTCCAAAGATCCTGTGGACAGATGGGAGGTCAACCATCAGTGCAGCACTTCACCAATCTGGGTTTTATGGCCAGACAGAAGCTTGTAGATCTTTTCTATGATGCTGCATTAATGCACTAATTAACTACAATTTATGTAAAGTTGTACAATCACTGAGAGGAATGGTTGCCTTCACTCGGCGGCCTCTACTCTCATGTGGTCCCTCTGTGCTGATTTTGTATTATACGTATACTTATCGTACTTAAATAAATTATTCGTGTGGTTCTTGACTTTTGAAAACATGTCACAGTAACTTAGGCTTTATAAGCTTGCAGACTGAGTCCTGCAATGCACTTTGAAGGCTGACAAAAGTGGCATTGTTTTTTAAGAAGGTTCATTCTTGCACTCATCAAAGTGTTTTGCATTTTGGGAAGACATACTAGTGCATATGAAATGGGTTAAACTGATAAAACAATAAACACTGCATATTTGATCTTGTAGGCAATGAAATGGCGTTGGTCAATAGTCTTGAATACTGAATAAATGATAGTAAGTTAATCAAAACATAGTTCTTCATTTAAAGCCAAAAGTAAAAGCACCTGTATTGTTAATTACTAAAAAACAAGTCCTTTATTATTAGTGCAAGAACATGAACAATAGATGAATCATGTTACTTCCTTAGGGATGTAAGGGCATTCGTTGCAAGTCAAATTTATTTATAGTAGCCTATTTTACAATAGAGTATTGTCTCAAAGCTGCTCCTGTGGCCTGGAGGTAAGGACCACGGCAGGGAACCACCAGTTCCTGAGGATCCGTGTCTAAGCTATAGGCAGAGCTTGCTACATGAAGTTTTTGCAAATGTATTGAAAAACTAAAATACTGCATTGCCATAAGTATTCAGATTCTTTACTCAGTAAAGTAGTTGAAGCACCTTTGGCAGAAACTAAAGCCGCCAGACTTCTAAGATGTGATGCCACAAAGTATGCACACTTGGTTTTGGGAGTTTTCTGCCTTTCTTCTCTGCAGTTCCTCTCAAGCTCAGTCAAGTTTGATGGGGATTGTTGGTGACAGACCATTTTCAGATCTCTCCATAGATGGGCTGTCTAGGACACTCAAGGACATTCACAGAGTTGTCCCTAAGCCACTCTTGTGGTATCTTTTTGGAAGGTGAACCTTCGGCCTAGTCTGAGGTCCTGAGCGCTCTGAATCAGGTTTTCATTAAGAATATCTCTGTACTTTGCTCCATTCAAATTTCCCTCAACCCTGACCAGTCTTCCTGCCCCAGCTGCTGACAAACCCTCCGAGAGCATGATGCTGCCCCCACTATGCTTCACTTTAGAGATGGTTTTGGAATCAGATACAGTATCAGTATTTTCAGTATCTTTACTGTCCTAAAGTCTACTTATTTAGCAAAGCAATTTTCTAATAAATCCTCTATTAGTGAGATAAAGGTGGAGATATTGAGGTCCATGGGCATAGAGAATTGTGGTAAACTATAATGTTGCTTTGCTGAATCCCCACTTTACTCCCATGACTACTTGGGCTTGTGACATTCTGTGTATTCGGTATCCTCATGTGTCTGTTACCTTCTGGCTGTCTCTTCTAGCTGTAAGAACCAGAAATGCCAGAGTCTCTGCCTGCTTGCACTTCAGAACTGTTTAGATCAGACCCAATACTTGCTTCTCTTCCATTAAACCTAACATTTTGTTCTCTCTCTCTCCCTGGATTGCCTGGACTGCATGTGTACTACTGCAGCCTAGTCTGATGATGGAACATACCTTTCATTTGCTCTCATTCCCTTGCCTGGACCATCTGATCCTGATTCAGTAACCTAACCAGACCATCACTGTCCACAGTGACTGTTGTAACAGTTCAACTGACAACACAGTTTATTCAACTTGTTACAAAGAACAGTGTGTCTTACACATAACTACTGGTTCTAAGATAAGATAAGATAGCCTTTTATTATCCCACAAGGGGAAATTTGAGTTGTCACAGCAGCTAGAGGGGGAACAGAATATACAGGGATAGCACTTCTATGTATACAGTATAGAATATCAGATGTAAGAAATCTAAAAATATACACAAATGTATGAATATTGACAAAACTATAAAATACGAAGTTTGATATATAAAGATGCAACAACTGACAAAAAAATTGTAACTTGCAAATATTGCACAGAGTACTTTTGTTATCAGTACATATTGCACAGCAGTAGTGAGGTAGTAGATTGTATATTATTGCACATTATACTGATTAACGCTTGTGGAGTGTTAGATTTGAATCAGGACTGTTTTGGTGAGTGGTGCATTTCTTGGGGCGGTGTAGATGGAGGACGGAGCTGTGATATCTCTCCTTTGAGCACCACAGGTGTTCTGCAGCGACTGTCTCCTGCAGTGGGTGGGAGGGGTTCTCCATTAAGGATGACAGCTTGGCCATCATCATTCTTTCCCTCAACCAACTTCCTGTTCAGTTTGTCCAACTTCCTCCTGTCCACTGTCATAATGCTACTTACCCAGCAGACAATTCAATAGAAGATGGCTGATGCCATAAGTACTTTGTAAGACTTGATTCCTGAATTCCAAAAGACCAGCACCCCCTCAGTAGATGAAGTCTGCTCTGTGATTAATGACTTAATATTTATATTTACTACTTTCTATTCATTAATTTTGTTGTCCAGTCTCACCCAGAGGAGAATGGGTTCCCCATTTGAGCCAGGTACCTCGCAAGGTTTCATCCTTATTGGTCTCAGGGAGTTCTTCCTCGCCACTGTCACCTCTGGCTTGCTGATTTGGGGTCTAGGCTTGGCTTTTGTGAAGCTGTTTTGAGACGATGTCTATGGAAAAAAACACCATAAAACCCATTAAAACAATAATTTTCCAGCTTTAAGCACTTTAACTTTCGTCATTCAAGTCACCAAGAAAATTGCAGCATTTGTGAAAATTTATAAAAATGGAAAAGCTAGAATAACAGGTTTTAATACCTAAAGCCATATTTTGCTTTTAAAAAATACTGTGTCTGTGTGTGTATATGACTCAGCCAGCTTTGCACACCTGCATTGGGAAATATTTACCCATTCTTTGTAGCAGAATTGTGCAAATTCAGTCAAATGTTTTGCTGAGCAGCAATGGCCTTTTCAAGTCCATCCACAATTTCTCTGTTGGATTTAAGTCAGTTTCCTGCAGGACATTTACTTTCCTATTCTTAAGGCAATATTTTTTCTTGATGGTGTGTTTAAGGTTGTTGTTATACTAGCAGTTCAATCATCTTCAGCTGTCTAGCAGAAGGTGTACATGCATTCATTTCTTCTCCAATCCTAATCATCTGCCATGTTACCAAAGAAGAAAAACACCATCACAACATAAAGATGTGATTAAATGTAGGTATAGTGTATTTGGAGTCTTTCTGCTTTGTCTGTTTGTTTGCAAAGCATAGCACAAAGGATTTTGGTCAAAATCTTATGGTCTCATCTGGCCATAAATCTTTTTGCCACATGCCATCAGAATCTCAAACTTGATTCGGTGTGGTATCTCTTCAGAAGAGGCTTCTTCCGGCCACCCTGCCATACAGGCCAGCTTTGTGTAAAGGTTTTTAAGTGGTCATGAAATGTACAGGCCAACCAATCTTAGTCATAAAGAAAGTCCTTTAAAGTTGTCACTGGTCAATTGTTGATCCTCTGAGAGGTTATTAATGTCTCTAAAATTTTTTGAAAACTTTTCCTACAACTTTCCACAACTGTATCCTTGAGCCATTGTGAAAGCACCTTTTCAACCAAGGTGAATACATAATTCTACCATGCATTACCTAGTTGTGGAATCCTCCAGGAATAGTCAGATTTATTCTGAAGTAATCAGATCCAGTGCAGGTGATGTCAGGTGAGAGCTTGGTGCATGATCTGGGCTGGTTAAATCAGAGCAAGTTTGTGATCATTACACTACAGGGCCTAACCACTCATCCCTAACCAGGTGTTTTACTAATTACATTTCAATAACCAATCATATTTTGTATTTGTTATCGGGGGTTATAATGTGGAAAAAAACAGCTGGATAAGTGAGATTTATAATATTGTTATTTTTATAGTATAATGTGAGGACATTGACAAGGCAAGGTGATTTTCTATAGGTACTGTATTGAAAACGTCCTATAACTATGGCAATGTTGCATTCCAACATGTTTTAATGTAAAGGTAAGTATTTAGATTTGTATATCATGCAGAAGTTTAATGTCATTATTTTGGAATGCAACTGTGGTAAGTTAGTATTTAAGTGACATTTTAGCGTGTTCGCGAAACGGCGTTTATTTTGAAAATGCAAAATACTAAGCTACCCAAATTGTACCGGAAGTGATATGCTTTCCTAAGGCGCACTTTCTAATAGTTGGCGTAATACATTTAAGTTTTTTTAATTAGATTTTATATAAGTGTTTGCATGATACATTAAATGCGCTTGAAAGTCACTTTGTATACATTTTAATCGATCTACCGCGTATAGGCGACGAAACGAAACAAGGCTAAAGCTATCTGGCTAGCCATTACTGATTTTACATTGCTCTCTATTTTGTCACGGGGCTGCTGAGGATTCACGGAGGCTCGGGTCCAGCATGCTTTTACATTACTGCCCGCAGTGTGGCTCAAAGCTGCAGCCTGGATTCAAGTTTTGTCCGTCTTGTGGGGAAAAGCTCCCCTGTCCTGCCGATGGCCCAGAATGTGAAAGCACTGAGATCCCAGATACTGAAGTCTCTAATGTCAGTGCACTCGGAGTGTGTGCCCAACCAAACCAGGCACTACTGCTGGGCAACGAACAAGGTACATTTCTTAATGGACTTAATACCAGTGTTTATCAATTTACAGTTGGTACAGTCTTACAATCCAAGCAATTGTGGGTTAAGGGTCTTGCTCAAGGACCCAACATTGGATTTGAACCCTGGACCTTTTGGTCCATAGTCCAGTACCTTAACCACTATGCTACCATATGTCCTGCACTAAGTGATTAGAGCTGTGAAGTCCCATAGCATTGTGTTTAATTAGTGGTTAGAGCAGCATCACAGTAAAGGGACTAAAGGGACATTGGGAGCCAACCATTATATGACTCTGTCCATACTGTAGTTTACTGGAGGAGGGGTAATGTTTTGGGCTGATCCCCTTGGGTCTAATAAAATGAAGTTGTGATGCTACCACATGCAATGACATTCCAGGGAATTGTGTGTTCCCAGTCTTGGTTTACTCATTTTGTTGAGGCCATTTCCTTTTTCAGCAAACAAATAGGGAGAAGTTGCCTGGTCAGAGAGAGAGCTTTGACTTCAGCCACGCCTTTGCACATAGTTGGAATGTACACTGTACGCAGGTCTGCTTGTACCCCGTATCAGAGCGGTTCTTGGATCAGAGCCTTAGGGTGCTGAGCATCCAGTGAGAGACCATCATATGTATTTTTGTTTTTTAAACTGTACATTTTAATGTAGTTTTGGATAGAGGTGGGCGATACGACATGCAGGGCGGCATGGTTCAGTGGATAGCACCACAACAAGAAGGTCCTGGGTTCAATCCCAGGGTGTAGTGGCCTGGGCCCTTTTTGTGTGGAGTCAGTGTGCACGGGCATGCATTGGCATTGAGAGTGTGTGTGTGTGTGTGTATATGTGTGTATATATATATATATATGAATGACTAGTCTTGATGTAACTTTGTGTGTAGATATATCGTAGTGTGTATCGCTGAAATGGCCACTGAAATTCACTGAAAATATAAAAACAGCTGAAATACAAATTACACTGTATAATCTGAGTCATCTTAATACATCAGGACGATAGTGTTTTGACTCAATTTGTCCTCTGAGCTATCAATGTGATATTGATAATTAAGCGGACAAATCGAGTCAAAACACTGAGGAGAAGAGATTGTAGTTGACACCCCATTTAAAACATGTTTTTTCTTCCTTCGACAAAATCGTTATTTTGAGTTGAAAATAGATGTAGTATATTGTGAAAATAAGTATTGCAATATATTGCTGTATCGATTTTTTTTATTTTTATTTAGCACAACTCTAGTTTTGGACTATCATTCCTACGCTGGTGAAAGAAGAACATCTGACCTTTTGGGTAGGAGAACCACTGTGACCTGAAACACACTAATAAATATGAGAAAACGTCCTTTAATGCTGAAGCCTGTGAGCCACAAAGCTATGACTTGGTTTAAAAAATATTACAAATGAAATGTAATACAGTAAAAGATAAAGACTGATAAACAACAAATTAAAAAATGAATAAATATGTAAAGATCAACAAAGAGAGGCAACCTTGCATAAGGCACAATATTCTACCCTTCTCTGCAGTTTTGGATTTAACAGACCCTGCAGGTGACAGACCCAGGCAAATGACTATTTGGTGTTAGACTCTATCAAGCCCCTCCTTCTCAATTGACCTAATAGGCAGGTGCTGGAGAGTGCTTTCGACCGTGGTTCTCCTCGGCCAGGTATGGAGCTGACGCAAGGCATTACAAGACCTCTCAGAGCTACAGTTGCTAACCAGCAGTGTAAGAATTACAGCTTTCAGTGAAGAGAGCATCTCGGAACCCAGCAGATTGTAAACTGTCAGCATGTCTTGAACAACACCAGTCTCACTCTCGGGCTTCAGAAAGTTTTTGGCAACTATCACTTCCTCCGACTTTAAGTGCAATGTGGTAGTGCAGTGCCAGTGCTGACAAATGAGGCTCAGACAAGAAGAGGTCTGAGGTTAGACTGCATTCCGTTAAGCAACTCCTGGTTCACACCAGAAAAACACTTTTCACAATTCAGATCTGTCCAGACAAGTAAACAACAGTTTTCTTTTGAGTTCTTCTGACTCTGAAGAACCACACATTTCACTGCCTGCTCCACAAGTTGACTCAACAAGTTCAGAATTAAATTCCCTTCTAAAATCAGAACTGTTTGTTGCTGTCTTATGTTTGGGAAAGTTTTTATTGATGCTTAAATGCGATTGGTCTGTTGTTACACGTAGATTAAACTATTCAATGGAAAGTAAGAGATCTGAGCACCTCTTCCACCACTGACAGGCTTTATACAAGATGGTTTAGGATTTAATGTAGGTATAAAATTAGGGCTGCAACAACGAATCGATAAAATTGATAATAAATCGATTATTAAAAAGTGTCAACAACGATTTCATTATTATCGATTCGTTTGGTCGCATGATTTGTGTCCCCCGCCTTATCATAATCCGCTACGTTACTTGCGGCACTTTTGCGGTCAGCGCTGGAAAAAAACCCCCACAACCCCGATTGAACGGAGCGAGGCGGAGCCGGCGCGGATGCAAAATCTTCAAAATAAGTTAGCCTTAAGGCTATGTCCACACGTACACGGGTATTTTCTAAAACGGGGGTTTAAATTAGTTTATAAAAAACATCGCGTCCACACAAGCACTGTTTAAACAAAAAACTTCGTCCACATGAAAATGCAAAAACGCACACAGTCGCTGTCAAGAGCAATGCCAAACCAGCAGTCCTATATGCCAACGAAGCAGCTCACTCAACGACAACAGCAACGTCCTATGCATACGAACATTTTCCCGCCATTGTTCTTCAACAACCACTTCGTTTTCAAAGCTGTCCCACCAAGGAGAGGTCCGACCGGGGCTCGTCCCAAACCGGCGACGCTGGGGGCGGGAACTGCTTCGTGGGTGTGATGGATATAGTAGTGACCTCCGTAGCGCATTCTGACGCCTCTGTTCTTCAGTGTAATGAAAAAGTAATGATTGTAGATCTGTAACAAGTTCGGTCAGCAGTGTTACAGCTGGCACTGCTGGTTTCTGAAAATCTTCACCCTGGAAGGAGTTTTGCAAAAAAAAAAAGTCTGTTTTCACTGACCTAAAACGCCGTTTTCGTGTGGACGAACGGTCAAAACGCATAGAAAAAGCTACGTTTTTAAAAATACCCGTGTTCCTGTGGACAGTAAAAAAAAGAGAGCCAGCTTTAGCCTGGAGCATGTTGACATGATAACATTTTTGGATTGCAATGCAAAGTTCCTAAAGAAAGAGCGTGAATGAGTTTGTATGTAGTGTTTGCATTAGAGATGCACTTATTTTTCTTTATTATTTAATTTGCTATTTTAATTTATTAATAAATTGCATTTTTTTATTATTCATTTATTGTAAGCACTTATTTGCTCTGTTATTTAATGTTATATTTCTGAATAAAGACCCGATTCATCGGAAAAATAATCGACCGATTAATCGATTATTAAAATAATCGTTAGTTGCATCCCTATGTAAAAAGCAAACCGTGTTGTCTCCATAGCCAAGTACGCTGCTGTTCCAATTGTAGAATAACCCAACTGCGTTCTCCCGTCCTCGGGAGAATGTACTCACAAGTCCAACTTCCTAGTCCAGACTTAGGAAGTACGCAAGTCCGAACTTTGCGTACTTGGTATTGAGAAACTGCCTTTGTCTTCTGCCTCTTGTCTTCTGTCCAGAAGATGGCTTAGGGTTTGCTATCTGATCTGCCTCAAGCATGGTCTCAGTTCTGGATCGAAGATCTGCAGATGTAGCGTCACTGCATTTCTTTGGGATTGCTTTAGGATATCAGTCTCTGCATATTTGTATACTAGGGCAGTATCACCGTCTCCTTCTGTATCTGTGTAAACCTGCTCTTATTGAAATGATAGAATTCTGACCTTACTTTTTCACCTGAACCTGCCACTTTTCTTTTGAAAAACATTTGAATGTCCATGGCTGACACACAAGACAAGTTGGTAGTTAGGCATCTATCAATCCATCTATCTCATCAAATCTTCTATCACTATATGTAACAAATTAGCTAATGTAAATGTACTTTCTATGGCTTAACATTTTTTTCAGCTTTTCAGATAATGATTAGATGTTAACCTTCTTTCATTCTTCAAAGACTTTCACCAATATAAATAAATGTGTTAGTTGTGATGGGACTCCATTTAGGGTCCTTGAGTGCTAGACACACCTATGCCGTGTATCAGTATCTGTAACTCATTAACGCCGCTGTGCCTGAAGGGAAGCAAATCCTCGCAGCCATGTCCAAAGTTTAGTGAAAAGAAACATTTCTTTGTTAATGACTGTGGTTTCTATCTGTTGTGTATACAGTATGTTTTCTTATTATAGGTTATCTATGATTTCATTTCCAGTTCAGCACAAACAGTTGCACAAGAATGTGGCCGTGTAGTTTTTCTTGCCCTCTTTTAAGTATGAAAAAAAGACTGCGGTCTAGAGACAAGGTGTTGTAAAGGTCGTGTGTAATCGGAAGGCATTGTGTTAATACTCCTTTTGTTATTTCCATATAGTTTCTGCAGATCCTGCTCCTTCCTCAATGCTAATTCGCTCACCCATCAAATCTAAACGCCGATCTGCAGCCAAGAGAACTAGTATTGTATCCACACAGCCCAAACTCCACACAGGTGAGCTGTGAAGATTTGTTTTGTCGATTGTAGACTAGATACAGTATAATAAACATGCCCTACAAGTTTTCCTTTTTGTTCAGATCAGAAGCCCACAACATCCCCACAGAAGAGAAAGGCATCCCCTGAGGTGAAAGAGGAGGAAGAGCAGAAGAAAGTCATGTCTCCATCTCAGACTGTCCCCGCAGGTTAGCAGTCACATCAGAGTGAAGTGACGTTTTACGAGAAATCTTTAACTAGAAACCCTGCCTGTTTTGGGCCGTAACTGTAGCACAAATGAACATGACTATTGGAGCACCATTCAGATTTTGATAGGCTGAATCCACGGGTCTTGTATAGCAGCAAATAATAAACATAGTGTTATTTATTTTCTGATTATATGGGGTAGTGTGTGGTCAAAATAACATTGATACCAAATTTCTGTAGTTATTTATGTTATTTTATACAGTATTCATCAGTATAAGTAATAAATTGTTTGTGTTGTTCATCCAAAGGCAAAAATAAGAGGGCCAAGCGAATGTGTGTTGTGGAGCCTGTGCAGGAAGGGTTGGAGTTCTGTGACCAGTCAGGCAAGAAATGGAAGCTGGGAAAACTGTTGCTTCAGACAGAGGTGGAGCTGGCATATGAAGGTAGAGTATTTGCCTAATCCTGCCCAACTGGTTTAGACTCACCATCAGTTTCTTTGGTAGTTACTGAGGCAGTTCACTTGCTCACCCAGGTTTGAGTCCTGGTTGTGCCTTTCTGCTGATCTTGTATGAGGGAGGGGAAGTTGGTCTGGGGAACATCCCCAGCACTGCGATAGACAAATATTACATTTAGCAGTCTTACAATCCAAGCAATTGTGGGTTAAGGACCTTGCTCAAGGACCCAACAGTGGCAGCTTGGCAGAGGTGGGATTTGAACTCTGGACCTTCTGGTCCATAGTCCAGTACCTTAACCACTAGGTTACCACAGTCCTCATATTAAATATGAAGTTAATTATTAGCTTAGCAAGGATAATGACTGAAGAGTATGTTGATGTTCTGATTGGTTTATAATGCATATTGCTTTGTAAAAAATGTGTGATACTATATGAATTTAAAACAAAACTATTCATTTCTCATTGAGTTTAAAAATCTTGGTTTTCTGTACAGTGCAAGAAACAAGTAGAAGAAGCACATCTAATGACTGTAGGCACATTTTGAGAATGGTAAGTATTGGCCCAGGATATGTTTTACATTATAAAGAGAGTTTCAAATGGGTTCCTTGGAAGTATCTGGATTATAGGGGTGGGTATTGGAAAGGACTTCACAATACGACACGTATCATGATACATGGGTCACGATACATTTATGTCACGAAACATTGTGATGCGATGCATATTGGGATATATTGTGATATTGTACACAGTTCACTGAAAACATAAAAACAGCTGAAATACCAGTTACAGTGTACAGTCTTAGTCCTCTTAATGCATCACATCACATTGATCATTCAAATTGAGTCAGAACACTACTGCAACATCTGCAGGAGCAGAGGTTGTAGTTTATAAACCATTTAAATGTGTTTTTTTCTTAAAAATAAACAATATTTGTAAGCATCAGTGGTTATTTATGACAGACACAAGGTTACATCGATACACAATCAGTGTAGTATATTGCAAAAATAAATATCGCGATATATTGCTGTATCGAGTACAGCCCTACTGGATTACAGTAAAGCAGTTCAGAACAATATCGAAGCACAATTTCCATGGCTGTTTTATGAAAATGGAAGCTTGAAATAATGACAGTATGCATTATATTAAGTTAGGACCACGTACTTTAGTTCCCTCAGCCCAGGTACTACCGTATTTTTCGGACCATAAGGCACACTTAAAATCCTTTAACTTTCTCAAAAATCGACAGTGCGCCTTTAAATGTGGTGCGCCTAATGTATGAATTAATTCTGGTTGTGCCTTCTGACCTAGAACCGATTGTAGATGGTACACAGCGCTCATAAATCTGTCAAAATGTTTTAGCACGGCCTTGGTAAG
>JAJAGP010003317.1:0-30931 GCA_025084515.1 Ancistrus triradiatus | reverse complement strand
ACTTGCTGTGATAAATGGAACTATGAATTCTGCTGTCTACCAAAAAATCCTGAAGGAGAATGTCCGGCCATCTGTTGGTGACCTCAAGCTGAAACGAACTTGGGTTCTGCAGCAGGACAATGATCCAAAACACACCAGCAAGTCCACCTCTGAATGGCTGAAGAAAAACAAAATGAAGACTTTGGAGTGGCCTAGTCAAAGTCCTGAGCTGAATCCTACTGAGATGCTGTGGCATGAACTTAAAAATGCCGTTCATGCTCAAACCCTCCAATGTGGCTGAATTACAACAATTCTGCTAAGATGAGTGGCCAAAATTCCTCCACAATGCTGTAAAAGACTCACTGCAAGTTATCGCAAAGGCTTGGTTGCAGTTGTTGCTGTGAAGGGTGGCCCAACCAGTTATTAGTGTTAGGGGGAAATTACTTTTTCACACAGGGCCATGTAGGTTTGGATTTTTTTTCTCCCTTAATAATAAACACCTTCATTTAAAAACTGCATTTTGTGTTTACTTGTGTTGTCTTTGCCTAATATTTAAATTGGTTTGATGTTTGTTTGTTTGTTTTTTAGGAGACTTAAAGTACAGGCTAGTCCTTTTGTTTTCACAGGTTTAAGCTTGAGAATAAATACATGGAAATTCTGTAGTCTCAGACATGCACACCAGCTTTGTTATTGTTTATCCCTTTGAAACAGCTTATATAATGTATACAGTGGGGCAAAAAAGTTTAGTCAGCCACTGATTGTGTAAGTTCTCCTACTTAGAAAGATGAGGGAGGTCTGTAATTTTCATCATAGCTACACTTCAACTATGAGAGACAAAATGAGAAAACAAATCCAGGAAATCACATTGTAGGATTTTAAAGAATTTAATTGTAAATCATGGTGAAAAATAAGTATTTGGTCAATAACAAAAGTTCAACTCAGTACTTTGTAACATAACCTTTGTTGGCAATGACAGAGGTCAAACGTTTGCTGTAAGTCTTCACCAGGTTGGCACACACTGTAGCTGGTATTTTGGCCCATTCCTCCATGCAGATCTCCTCTAGAGCAGTGATGTTTTGGGGCAACATGGACTTTCAACTCCCTCCACAATTTTCTATGGGGTTGAGGACTGGAGACTGGCTAGGCCTGGTGCAGGTCTACAATTTTCTTCCTGGTGTCCTTCGACAGCTCTTTGGTCTTGGCTATGGTTGAGTTTGGAGTCTGACTGAGGCTGCTTGTTTGTGGGTGACCAAATACTTATTTTTCACCATGATTTACAATTAAATTCCTGGATTTTTTTTCTCATGTTGTCTCTCATAGTTGAAGTGTAGCTATGATGAAAATTACAGACCTCTCTCATCTTTCTAAGTTGGAGAACTTGCACAATCAGTGGCTGACTAAATACTTTTTTGCCCCACTGTAAGAAGAATGTGTACTTTTTTCTCTTTCCTTCTTTAGGGTGCTAAAGAGGGACAGCTGTTTAATGAACAGAATTTTCTTCAAAGAGCAGCCAAATCTGCTGCAGGTCAGTCTTGACCCATATAATAAAACTTGTGGTTAGGTGTTGAACCTGATGTGCACTGCCTTATGATTAAAGTGGAATTAATTTTGTTTGGTCTTAATGATACCAGATTACACCACTTTTCCACAAGTTAACAGTCTGTGGTGACTTAATGAAAGTCTGTGACATTGTCACGCCCGCTTCCAGCACCGCTCCGCCCGCTCGCACCCTGCCTCGTTCGTCCTCTCCCTCCTATTGATTGCCTGCACCTGTTTTTGCCTCTCTCCCCTTATTTAAACTCCGTCTCTCTCCACATTCAGTTGCTACACGTTAAGGTTTCGTACCTGATCTCCTAGCTCTGCCGTATCTCTTGCCTGCTTTGTGTCAATAAAGCCTCCTACTCTACTCCACAAACCGCGTTTGTCTCCTACCTCCCGTCGGCGTAACAGTACGTGTAGCCGAAACATGGAGACAGCGGCTAGTGGTGCCGGTTTCACCCCGTCCACAGCGTAGCAACTCGTCGAACTCCGCGCACAGCTTCAGGAGGTGGCTCAAGCGGTCTCACTCCTCGCAGACAACCAACGCTCGCTCAGCTTGCTGGTCCCCTCCGTCAGCGAGCTCACTCAACGCGTGTCGCAGCTAACGCCTTACCCCGCCGCCGCGGGGTCTCCTGCTTCAGTTCCGCTTCCTCCCAGCCCTCCGAGGCCTCCGCACTCAACTTACCGAATCTCCTTACCGGAGAAGTTCGACGGCAATCCGGAACGCTGTGAAGGCTTCCTCCTCCAGTGCGATCTGTACTTCACCCACTCACCGCCAGAGATCAACGCGGCTCGCATCGCCCTGGTAGTCTCCCTCCTCTCTGGTCGAGCCCTGGATTGGGCCACAGCCATCTGGACACAGCAAGGTGACGAGACCAGGGATTACAGCCGCTTCCTGACTGCTTTCCGCGCCGTCTTTCAGCACCCCTGCGAGGGGCGATCTACAGGCGATGTACTGCTCACTCTACGGCAGGGCCGCCGCTCTGCTGCCGACTACGCTTTTCAGTTCCACACCTTGGCTGCCCAGAGTGGATGGAATACACCTGCTCTTCTCTCCGCATTCCACCAGGGTCTGCGTCCCGACCTCAGGAGAGAACTGGCCGGGCGTGACCTTAACCTGTCTTTGGAGGAACTCATCACGCTAACCATCCGTCTGGACCAGCTCCTCGTCCCCCAGCCTGCCTCCGCTCCTCGGCCCGCTCCTCTTCCTCTCCGTGACTCTTCGCCTCCTTCGCGCTCACCTGTCTTCCGAGGAACGCCGCCGCCGCTTCGAACAGGGCCTGTGCTGTTATTGCGGCTCGGACCGCCACCTGCGCCCTGCCTGCGACCTTGCTCTGCCGCTCGGGCCAGTCAGCACGCGTGCCAGGGACCCGGCACGCACACCTCGGGTGAGTGGAACCCCTCTTGATTCATCCTTCACTCTGCCTGTGCTTTTGCGGTTCGCTCACGCTGACGTATCTCTCACAGCCCTGATCGACTCCGGCGCCCAGGGGAACTTCGTCGCTGACCGCCTCGTCACCGAGTGGAAGATACCCTGCACTGCACTCCCCTCTGGCCGCCGCATCACCGCGGCCGACGGTCGTCCTCTCGGCTCTGGACTCCTTACCCGTGTCACCGTTCCTCTCTGCCTGCTCACCAGCGCTACTCATCAGGAAACCCTCTCTCTGCTTCCGGTGAGCTCTCTGGCATATCCCATCATCCTCCCCTGGCTTCGCCGCCACGACCCTCTCATCTCCTGGTCCACCCGCGAGCTCATCCGCTGGTCACCACGGTGTCAAGAACACTGCCTGCTCCGACCAGCCCTGCAGGTCAACTCACTCCCGCTCTCTGAGCCTTCGCCTCTCCCCCACACAGGGACCACTACAGGGACCTGGCATTAGTCTTCGGAACTGCCTCACCTCCTCCACTTCCTCCACACCGCTCCTACGACTGCGCCATCGATCTTGTCCCGGGCGCTCCGCTACCCAAAGCCCGCTTGTATCCTCTCTCGTCGGCCGAAGAAAAGTCCATGTCCGATTACATCACGGAATATCTGGATCTCGGCTTCATCCGTCCATCCACATCACCCGTATCGGCGGGCTTCTTCTTTGTGCCCAAACGGAGGCCTCAGGCCATGCATCGACTACCAGGAGCTGAATCGCATCACCCGCAGGTACGCCTACCCGCTCCCGCTGGTACCTTCGGCCCTCGAACAACTCCGCTCGGCGCACTGGTACACCAAACTCGACCTCAGGAACGCTTACAATCTGGTCCGTGTCAAGGAAGGTGACGAGTGGAAAACCGCCTTCAGCACCAGCTCAGGACACTATCAGTACCTGGTGATGCCCTTCGGCTTGGCCAACGCGCCTTCAGTCTTCCAGGCGTTTATTAACGACGTGCTCAGGGACATGCTCGGCCGCTTTTTGTCACCGTGTACCTAGATGACATCCTAGTGCACTCGCCAGACTTCGACACTCACGTCGCCCAGGTACGCCAGGTACTCGAGAGGCTCCAGCTCCATCACCTCCGTGTGAAGGCGGAAAAATGCGAGTTTCATACCCAGTCGGTCCGTTACCTTGGCTATGTGATCTCTCCCTCCGACGTCGCCATGGACGAGACCAAACTCTCCGCCATCCTTAACTGGCTCACACCAAGGTCTATCAAACAGTTGCAGCGTTTTTTGGGTTTCGCAAATTTCTACCGTCGCTTCATCAGAAACTTCAGCCACACGGTGGCGCCCCTCACTGCGCTTTTGCAAGGCAAGCCCCACTCCCTCCGCTGGAATCCGAGCGGGCTTTCTGCGCACTCAAGGCCGCCTTCACCCGTGCTCCCGTTCTGGGCCATCCTGACCCGGAACTCCCCTTCGTCCTGGAGGTCGACGCGTCTTCCGTAGGCGTGGGTGCTGTCCTGTCTCAGCGTCTCGGCGACCCACCTAAGCTGCGCCCCATCGCCTTCTTTTCGCACAATCTGACCCCGGCTGAGCGCAACTATGACGTGGGAGACCGTGAGCTGCTGGCCATCAAACTGGCCCTGGAGGAATGGAGGCACTGGCTTGAGGGTTCCGAACATCCCTTCACAGTATTGACTGACCACAAGAATCTGGAGTACCTCCGTTCAGCCAAATGCCTAAACGCTCGCCAGGCCCGTTGGTCTCTCCTCTTCTCCCGGTTTGCGTTCTCCATCTCCTACCGCCCAGGGACAAAGAACACCAAGGCAGACGCCTTGTCTCGCAGCCTCGACCCCGAGCTGGTCGCCACGTAAGCGCCTGCACCTATCCTCTCGGCCTCTTGCACCATCGGCGCGATCCACTGGGATTTTGAGCGTGAACTGGATGACAGGCTCTCCCAGACTCGCGTTCCCCTGCCCGCCGGGCAAGAGGTTTGTATCTCCCGACTTTCGGGACCGCCTCCTCGCCTGGGCTCACCTCTCCCTCTGCTCTGGCCATCCCGGTGAAACTCCCATCAGCTCCTCGCAGCGCGCTATTGGTGGGAGAATATGCGCAAGGACGTGCACCGCTTCATCGCATCCTGCAGCGTTTGCGCACAGGCTAAGACCCCTCGCACTCTCCCTTCTGGGCTGCTCCATCCCTTGCCCGTGCCGCAACGACCCTGGTCACACATCGCACTGGATTTCATCACGGATCTTCCCTCCTCCCGCGGATGCGAGCACTCGAACCAGGAGCTCAAGAAGTTCTTGCGTTGCTACTGCCTCCACAACCCACTCGACTGGCCGCAGTTCCTTTTTTGGGCCGAGATAGCCCAGAACTCCCTCCGGCACTCCACCACCGGTCTCACGCCTTTCCAGTGCGTCCTGGGCTTTCAACCCCCTTTCGTGCCCTGGGACTCCACGCCCTCGGACGCCCCGGCCGTCGACGACTGGTTTCGCCGCAGCGAGGACGTCTGGTGCCAGGTCCACCTCAAGATCGACAAAGCGATCCGCCGATACAAGAGGCACGCTGACCGGCGGCGACGCTCCGCTCCCACCTACCGACCTGGTGACTGCATCTGGCTCTCCACCCGGGGTCTTCGCAGCACACAGGGAAGTAACCCGTTTTCTCCCTGCTTTCTGGGTCCTTTCAGAATACTACAACAGGTTAATGATGTCACGTACCGGTTGCAACTGCCGTCACATTTACGCATCTCTCCTACCTTCCATGTGTCGCTCCTGAAGCCCTGGGTCCCCGGCAAGCTGGCCGAGTCTTCCCCCTCTGATCAGCCTCTGCCCGCCGGGGTGGGGCGCGCACATCCAGTACCTGGTTGAGTGGGAGGGTTACGGCCCAGAAGAGGACAGCTGGGTGGATGCCAAAGACATCCTGGATCCCCTCCTCGTCCGGGAGTTCCACGCCGCTTGGCCCGATCGGCCAGCCCCCAGGCCGTGCGGCCGCCCGTGCAAGTCCTCCTCGCTCCTCCGGGCCCCCGGCTCCCGCCGCGCTCCCGCCTGCACGAGTCCTTCGAGGGGGGGCACTGTCACGCCCGCTTCCAGCGCCGCTCCGCCCGCTCGCACCCTGCCTCGTTCATCCTCTCCTTCCTATTGATTACCTGCACCTGTTTTTGCCTCTCTCCCCTTATTTAAACTCCGTCTCTCTCCCCATTCAGTTGCTACACGTTAAGGTTTCGTACCTGATCACCTAGCTCTGCCGTATCTCTTGCCTGCTTTGTGTCAATAAAGCCTCCTACTCTACTCCACAAACCGCGTTTGTCTCCTACCTCCCGTCGGCGTAACAGACATGCTTTGTTCAAAATGCCACATAGATGATGTAGCGGAGCGCCCCTCTCGCTCTGTGTGAACAGTCCTTTTTAGAATGATTCGTTTTGAATTCCTGTTCCTGTAAATGATAATGACCCACAGCTCACCCCATGATTCACAGCTTCATGAACTGCATGATAAATTGTTCCCTTAGTCATTACATTATATTTTAAGCTTATTTAATTTGTGGTACTATGGTAATTTAGACCTTCACGTTAAATAACTTGCAGCTTACACATACTACCTGATACTTAGGTACACCTGTTCAACTGCATGTTAACGCAAATATCTGATCAGCCAACCACATGGCAAAAACTCCATTTATTAGGGTATGTAGAAAGGGGAAGAAAGGTGATTTAAATGCTCTTGTCCGTGGCATGGTGGTTGTTGGTGCTACCATGCCGCCCCTTTAAAAGAAGTGAAATTGCAGGTTGATTTAAGGTTGGGGGGAGAAGGCCCCTAGCAGATGATTCATTATGAGAGATAACATATAACAGAATTTCTTATAAAATTCATAAGAAATGCACTTAATGGTTTAGTTGAATTCATTTTAAATAGTCCAACCTTATGTACCTTAGGTACAACTGTATGTACCTCATTCTGGAAAAGGGTTTGGACTATGATAATTCTGATAACTGGAGCACTGTTTACATTATAGAGCTTCATTTGGGACTGTGGTAGCCTAGCGGTTAAGGCTAGAACCAGAAGGTCCAGGGTTCAAATCCCACCTCTGCCAGGCTGCCACTGTTGGCCACAGTCTGTGTTTAACCCCTTAAACACAAACATGTGCACGTACATGCAGATATTTACAGATAGAGGGTCAGATAGCGAGTTAGACGCCACAGTCTATATTATATAGTTACACTGTAGTTATAGCTATAATGTT
Source organism: Ancistrus triradiatus (assembly GCA_025084515.1). Taxonomy (NCBI): domain Eukaryota; kingdom Metazoa; phylum Chordata; class Actinopteri; order Siluriformes; family Loricariidae; genus Ancistrus; species Ancistrus triradiatus. The sequence goes on along the minus strand of JAJAGP010003317.1, from coordinate 23,802 downwards.
TGTGTGTATGCTTGTGTTTTCTGCTGTCCAGTGGAGAAGTGGATGAAAAAATTCAGCATGAACTTCCTTGGAATTCCTTCGTGTGTTGGCTTTGGTCTTCATGAGACATACAGGTGTGTGTATGGGTTTGTGAAACATAAGCACAACTGTTTTCGAACCTTGCTGCTAGTGTCTGTGGCATCGTTAAAGACAGGTGTTTGTACTCTCAAGTGATTGTAAAAATGGACCAAATCAATTTATTCATGACCATGCAGTTTATATCAGTTAAACTTGTATATCACACACACACATATTTGTCTTTCATACTGCAGATATCTAATTTTTCCTGACATGGGACAAACTCTGCAATCAGTCATGGACAAAGAGAAGGAACCACTCCCTGAGAGGGCAGTCCTGCAGTTGGCACTCAGATTAGTATGTTTAACATTTTAAGAGTTCCAGAACATTGTCCCTCTTCTCTAGTGTAACTTTTGTGGTTGGATTTTAATTGGTTTGTAATTGCAATTATGTCATTTGATGTGCGTGGCTGTACGTATACCTGTTGTGTAGTTGGATGCTCTGGAGTTCATACATGAAAATGAATATGCCCATGCAGCCATGCATGCTGGAAACATCTACATCACCACAAATGGACACTCGGAGGTCAGCAAATTAACATTTTTCGATTTGTGTTGTACTTGTAAAACTTGCTATGAAAATTCTATACCATTCCATGTAAGGCTGGTTTTTTTGTTTGTTTGTGTGCGTGTGATTTTAGGTATTCTTGTCAGGCTTTGGCCATGCTTATAGGTTCTGTCCTGGAGGGAAACATGTTGAATATCAGGAAGGCACCCGTGCCCTCCACCAGGGGAACCTCCAGTTTATCAGCATAGACTCTCACAAAGGAGCTTGTAAGTAGACTCACTGATGTCACTCACTAAATGTGTTTATGCACACTAGTGAAGTTAAATTAAATGTACAGTGGTACTTGAAAGTTTGTGAACCCTTTAGAATTTTCTATTTCTCTGCATAAATATGAGCTAAAACATCATCAGATTTCTACAAGTAGATAAAGAGAACCCAGTTAAACAAATGAGACAAAAATATTATACTTGGTGATTTATTTATTGAGGAAAATGATCCAATATTACATATTAGTGAGTGGCAAAAGTATGTGACCCCCTAGGATTAGCAGTTAATTTGAAAGTGAAATAGTCAAGTGTTTTCAATCAGTGAGATGCCAATCAGGTGTGAGGGGGCACCCTGTTTTATTTAAAGAACAGGGATCTATCAAAGTCTGCTCTTCACAACACATGTTTGTGGAAGTGTATCATGGCACGAACAAAGGAGATTTCTGAGGAGGAGTTGTTGATGCCCATCAGGCTGGAAAAGGTTACAAAACCGTCTCTAAAGAGTTTGGACTCCACCAATCCACAGTCAGACAGATTGTGTACAAATGGAGGAAATTCAAGACCACTGTTACCCTCCCCAGGAGTGGTCGACCAACAAAGATCACTCCAAGAGCAAGGCGTGTAATAGTTGGTGAGGTCACAAAGGACACCAGGGTAACTTCTAAGCAACTGAAGGTCTCTCTCACATTGGCTAATGTTAATGTTCATGAGTCCACCATCAGAAGAACCCTGAACAACAATGGTGTGCATGACAGGTTGCAAGGAGAAAGCCACTGGTCTCCAAAAAGAACACATGCCTGCTCGTCTGCATTTTTTGTTAAAGATCACGTGGACGAGCCAGAAGGGATACTGGAAAGAATGTTTTGTGGACGGATGAGACCAAAATAGAACTTTTTTGGTTTAAAAGAAAAGTGTTTGGAGAAAGGAAAAACACTGCATTCCAGCATAAGAAACCTTATCCCATCTGTGAAAACATGGTGTTGGTAGTATCATGGTTTTGGGCCTGTTTTGCTGCATCCAATCCCCAGGACTTGCCATCGTTGATGGAACAATAAAATTCTGAATTATATCAGAGAATTCTAAAGGAAAATGTCAGGACATCTGTCCATGAACTGAATCTCAAGAGAAGGTGGGTCATGCAGCAAGACAACGACCCTAAGCACACAAGCGGTTCTACCAAAGAATGGTTACAGAAGAATAAAGTTCATCTTTTGGAATGGCCAAGTCAAAGTCCTGACCTTAATCCAATCTAAATGTTGTGGAAGGACCTGAAGCGAGCAGCTAATGTGAGGAAACCCACCAACATCCCAGAACTGAAGCTGTTCTGTACGGAGGAATGGACTAAAATTCCTCCAAGCCGGTGTGCAGGACTGATCAACAGCTACAGGAAACGTTAGCTGCAGTTATTGCTGCACAGGGGGGTCACACCAGATACTGAAAGCAAAGGGTCACATACTTTTGCCACTCACTAATATGTAAAATTTTCCTCAATAAATAAATGACCAAGTATAATATTTTTGTCTCATTTGTGTAACTGGGTTCTTTTATCTACTTTTAGGACTTGTGTGAAAATCTGATGATGTTTTAGGTCATATTTATGCAGAAATATAGAAAATTCTAAAGGGTTCACAAACTTTCAAGCACCACTGTATGTATATGTTTATGTATGTACATAATCAGAAAAGGTTGGGGCGGTATGGAAAATGCAAATAAAAAATATATGAAGTGTTCCTTACATTTATTTAAACTCTTATTTCATTACAGGATTTACACATTGTATACATTACACTGTACACAACTAACATGAGGAACATGAGGTCTTAATATTAAAAACACAGACATTAATAATACCAAGGGGTGCAGGGTTTCATGGGAAATAGGGCTGAAATTTAGAAATAATTTTTACTATTTATATTTTTAAAACTAGTTTTTCTGTAGTTTTCTGTAATTTCAGAACTTTGAGGAGTCTTAAATTCAACTCCGGTGGTCGAATTAATGTTTGACTTATTTATTATAGCTATTATAGTGATTATCCTGTGAATGAAAACAGTATCGCATGCCATATCTGTAGTTTGTGATCATGCATGTTGCAGGTCCCGCTCGTCGGAGTGATCTGCAGTCTTTGGGATACTGTCTGCTCTTTTGGATGAGTGGTACTCTGCCCTGGAGTGACCATGCTCAATCAGGTTCATCTATCTCCACTGAGAAGCAGAGGTAGGATTCACATCCATTTCTTAATACAGATTGTGATGTTACTAAATGCTTGGCTTGGTCTTCAAATGCCACATAAATACTTGATGGGATTTAGGTCAGGATAACAAACCAAATTCAGGTTCTCCCCGTTTACGATGGTCCGACTCAGGCTATTTTGACTTCACTATGGAAATTTGATAATGCATATAAATACAGCAGAAACCGTACTTTAAATTTTTATTTTTCACTGGGCAAAAGCAATACACCATACAATACTCTCTCACACTCTCCAGGTAGGAATTCGGCAGTAATAATAATGATAATAACAATAATAATAATAAATTATTTATAGGTGCCTTTCAAGACACTCAAGGACACCTTCCAGTAAAAATCACATAAAATACAGTAATCACATAACACAGAGTAAAAAAAGCAGATAAAAATCCAGCATAGCAATGATTTGAATTAAAAGTGAAGGATAAATAAAGTGGGGCAAAAAAGTATTTAGTCAGCCACTGATTGTGCAAGTTCTTCGACTTAGAAAGATGAGAGAGGTCTGTAATTTTCATCATAGCTACACTTCAACTATGAGAGACACAATGAGAAAAATAATCCAGGAAATCACATTGTAGGATTTTAAAGAATTTAATTGTAAATCATGGTGGAAAATAAGTATTTGGTCAATAACAAAAGTTTCAACTCAATACTCTGTAACATAATCTTTGTTGGCAATGACAGAGGTCAAACGTTTCCTGTAAGTCTTTCACCAGGTTTGGCACAAACTGGTAGCTGGTTATTTGGACCCCCATTCCCTCCATGCAGATCTCCTCTAGAGCAGTGATGTTTGTGGGGCAACACACAGACTTTCAACTCCCTCCACAACTTTCTATGGGGCTGAGGTCTGGAGACTGGCTAGGCCACTCCAGGACCCTTGAAATGCTTTTTACGGAGCCACTCCTTCGTTGCCTGAGCGGTGTGTTTGGGATCATTGTCATGCTGGAAGACCCAGCCACGTTCCATCTTCAATACTCTCACTGATGAAGGAAGGTTTTTTGGCTTAAAATCTAAGATACATGGCCCCGTTCATTCTTACCTTAACACGGATCAGTCGTCCTGTCCCCCTCTGCAGAAAAACAGCCCCAAAGCATGATGTTTCCACCCCCATGCTTCACAGTAGGTATGGTGTTCTTGGGATGCAACTCAGCATTCTTCTTCCTCCAAACACGACGAGTTGAGTTTTTTACCAAGAAGTTCTATTTTGGTTTCATCTGACCACATGATATTCTCCCAATCCTCTTCTGGATCATCCATATACTCTCTGGCAAACTTCAGACGGGCCTGGACATGTACTGGCTTAAGCAGGGGGACCCTGGGGATCCCTGCAGGATCTGAATCCCTCTCCGGCGTAGTGCGTTACTGATGGTAGCTTTGTTACTTTGGTCCCAGCTCTCTGCCAGGTCATTCATCAGGTCCCTCCTTGTAGTTTCTGGGATTTTTTGCTCACCGTTTTCATGATCATTTTGACCCCACGGGATGATGAGATCTTGCGTGGAGCCCCAGATCGAGGGAGATTATCAATGGTCTTGTACGTTCTTCCATTTCTTTCAATTGCTTCCCACAGTTGATTTATTCACACCAACCTGCTTGCCTATTGTAGATTCACTCTTCCCAGCCTGGTGCAGGTCTACAATTTTCTTCCTGGTGTCCTTCGACAGCTCTTTGGTCTTGGCCATGGTTGAGTTTGGAGTCTGACTGTTTGAGGCTGTGGACAGGTGTCTTTTATACAGATAACGAGGTCAAACAGGTGCCATTAATACAGGTAACGAGTGGAGGACAGAAGAGCTTCTTAAAGAATACATGTACTTATTTTCCACCATGATTTACACTTAAATTTTTTAAAAATCCTACAATGTTTTTTTTCTCATTTTGTCTCTCATAGCTGAAGTGTAGCTACGATGAAAATTACAGACCTCTCTCATCTTTCTAAGTAGAAGAACTTGCACAACCAGTGACTGACTAAATACTTTTTGCCCCACTGTAGAGTTGAAGAACATAACTGCTAATGCTAGACTGAGTAAACCTGTTTGATGAGGTGTGTCTTAAGGTGGGATATGAAGGTATGCAGAGAGTCATCATTACGGATGGATTGTGGTAGAGCGTTACACAGGTGATGAGCAGCACAACTAAAGGCTCTAAATCCCATGGTAATCAAACGGGCAGGAGCAACAGTGAGGTTAAAAGAGGACGATGATCTTAGTAGTGCATGTGCATTATATAGGGAGTCACGTTGCAGGAGAGATGAGTGCTGGGAAAGATAGTGAGGAAAAGCAGTGGTCGTGCAATAATATTTTTTGTTCTTTCGCTTTTAACGTTTATTATTCAATAAACTACATGAAATATTTGATACTTTTTATTAAATAAGTTTGTTAAAGTTATGTTAATGATTTTGCCCAACCGCAGTGTAATGTAAGTGATTGAAGCATGTTTTAGTACAATATGCAGCACGATACTTTCCTGCGCTAGATGAGGGAACTCGGCAGTGCGTGACATAGGGAGTCACATGTTGGGAATGATGAGTGCTGGGAAATGTAGTGAGGGAAGTTTTTAAAGATTTTATTTTTTTTTACTTTTCATCAAACTATGCCGATTATATGATATGTAATGAAAACATATAAAAATGCAGAGTATGCTTCTCACTAGTAGTCTAAAATATTTGGTCTCCACTGTGTTTTGCATTCTTCAGACATTAAGACCTTTTTTGTGATGAGAATTTGGGTAAGATTTTCTTCTTATGACTGCTTTAAGCAGTTCACGTTTTTGCAAGAGGTGCTGCACAATGGATTAATTTATAACTTTAAAATCTAAATTGAATTAGTTTTTTATTCAGTGTAAATTAAAAGCAGTAGAGCCAGCTGTTCATATCTTTCCCTGCTTTATGTTAGAGTAAATTATTATTTCTGATACTCAGCTGCTGGGAGAAGCCCGTTGTAATTGAGGTTATGAGCAACCCTTGGAGATTTAAAGGGTCAAAAATAATTAAACTTAAAATGTAATTACATGACAGTTAGGCATAGTTGTCTCTATAATGCTGTGAGGCCTCAGATTTCTGAATTCAGCAGTGCAGTGAATAAAACAGAAATGTGCATTAGACTTTGGATACTCCTGACAGAGGTTGTATTCATTTTTCAGTTAGTCTCAAATCAGAAAACATTTGATATCTACTTGATCAAGTGTGGAAAAAAATCTACAAATAACTATATAGGGCACATATTTTGGAAAGCTGAACAAATTATGAAATTGTACAGAGCTTTAAAACATGGCTCATGTTTTTGTTTCACAGTCCCAACACTAAGCTCTGGCTTGATGGTCTGCTTATGTATGGGTACTTGTGCACCTGTGTGCTTTTTTATGAGGGCATGTTATTAGTTAGTAAAAGCTCCCAGGGCGTGTCCTTAATTGTGTTGTACCATTTATGCCCTGGATTTAGTGTCAGACTGTTTTTGGACAACTTTTATTGCAACTGTTTTTTTAATCACAGTTATCACAACTTTTTTTTCTTTGTGAATAATTTGGCTAGCTATATTGAGTTTCTCCACAGTTAAAAGTTCTGGAGTATTTTGGTGCTTGAAAGTTTGTGAACCCTTTAGAATTTTCTATATTTCTGAATGAATATGACCTAAAACATCATCAGATTTTCACACAAGTCCTGAAAGTAGATAAAGTATACTTGGTCATTTATTTATTGGGGAAAATTTTATGTATTAGTGAGTGGCAAAAGTATGTGAACCTTTGCTTTCTGTACCCCCCGTGCAGCAATAACTGCAGCTAAACGTTTCCTGTAACTGTTGATCAGTCCTGCACACCGGCTTGGAGGAATTTTAGCCCATTCCTCCGTACAGAACAGCTTCAACTCTGGGATGTTGGTGGGTTTCCTCACATTAGCTGCTCACTTCAGGTCCTTCCACAGCATTTCCATTGGATTAAGGTCCCACCTTCAAGAGAAGGACCCACCTTCTCTTGAGATTCAGTTCATGGACAGATGTCCTGACATTTTCCTTTAGAATTCTCTGATATCATTCCAAATTCATTTTTCCATCAATGATGGCAAGCCGTCCTGCCCAGATGCAGCAAAACGGGCCCAAACCATGATACTACCACCACCATGTTTCACAGATGGGATAAGGTTCTTATGCTGGAATGCAGAGTTTTCCTTTCTCCAAACATAACACTTTTCTTTTAAACCAAAAAGTTCTATTTTGGTCTCATCCGTCCACAAAACATTCTTCCAATAGCCTTCTGGCTCGTCCACGTGATCTTTAGCAAAAAGCAGACGAGCAGCAATGTTCTTTTTGGAGAGCAGTGGCTTTCTCCTTGCAACCCTGCCATGCACACCATTGTTGTTCTGTGTTCTTCTGATGGTGGACTCATGAACATTAACATTAGCCAATGTGAGAGAGGCCTTCAGTTGCTTAGAAAGTTACCCTGGTGTCCTTTGTGATACCTCACCAAACTATTACACGCCTTGTTCTTGGAGTGATCTTTGTTGGTCGACCACTCCTGGGGAGGGTTAACAATGGTCATGTGTGGAATTTCCTCCATTTGTACACAATCTGTCTGACTGTGGAGATGGGTGGGGAGTCCAAACTCTTTAGAGATGGTTTTGTAACCTTTTCCAGCCTGATGAGCATCAACAAACTCTCTTTCTGAGGTCCTCAGAAAAATCTCCTGGTGTTGTGCTATGATACACTTCCACAAACATGTGTTTGTGAAGAGCATTTGATAGATCCCTGTTCTTTAAATAAAACAGGGTGCCCACTCACACCTGATTGTCATCCCATTGGTTGAAAACACCTGACTCTAATTTCAACCTTCAAAATAACTGGTTATCCTAGAGGTTCACATACTTTTGCCACTCACTAATATGTAATATTGGATCATTTTCCTCAATAAATAAATGACCAAGTATAATATTTTTGTCTCATTAGTTTAACTGGGTTCTCTTTATCTACTTTTAGGACTTGTGTGAAAATCTGTTGTTTTAGGTCATATTTATGCAAAAATATAGATAAATCTAAAGGGTTCACAAATTTTCAAGCACCACTGTGCATGTTGACTGTAACATTAATTGTGAGTCACCTGTGCTTTCGGTCTAAACAGGTATATGGCTGATATTCCTGGGCTAATGAGCTACTGTTTCAAAAAGAAGAAAGTTTCAAGTAGGTGTACCTTTATGGAATGATGTATGTTTGTTTTAATTGAATCAAGGACTGCAGTTACTATTTAGTATTATTTTGGCAGTGTCAGTAATACTATTTATGAGGAGCTGAGAGCCCCCTCTGTAGTGAGCTGAACGGCTATATATCTGACAGTACACCTGTTTCCCCAGGTGCATTACAATGCTACTTGTCTCGTGTAAAGGACATCCACTATACTGAGAAACCAGATTATTCATCTTTAAAAGCTGGGCTTAATGAATCATTTCAGAAAATGGGAGGGATTTTGGGAGAACCATTGATCTTCAGGTAAAGTTGATTTTCTTGTTTTTTAATTATTACTATTATTTTTACAATTCCTGAAACACAGTGAATTTTTTTGACAGTGAATGTTAAGGGATTCCTACACTTGTTTCTTCCACAGATAGGACATTATGGAACAGGGGAGAACGCTATGAAGCTGGCACCTGATCACATCAGATCATAGATTTTATGATGAGTCATTTTACTCTTAACTTGCTTTTATTTACTTACTAGTCGTTTTAAATGGTGTGTTCTGAATGGTTTACCACAATGATGGCATAATTCATTGTTTCAAGGGTCTGCATTCACAGGAGACTGAAAATATTTCTAGATGCTCAAGGTCTCAAACCCTAGTTATCATTACTAACACATTTTGGCCTTGTTAATAGTTAGCCACGTGGTTGTGTGTGTATTTTAACTTTTTCATTCACAATGCTGTTATTGTATCTTGTAGTTGTGTGCAAATATAACACTTGCCATGGTGTGTAAAGAATTTTTTTTGTTCTGCTTTATAAATTTGAACATTAATATGCAGTTAAAATACTGCTGAGGAGTGAGTTGTCATTCTTTTTAAACACCTGACAATAAACAATTGACCATTTTAATACTACAGTTCATTTGTTTGTCTATTAATGTGAATGAAACTTGGCTCTAATTCTTATTACTTTCAAACCTTTCTGCTAAAACTTTACTGTTACTTATGGTGACTCAGATGTAAGGCAATACTCGTATAAAATGAAATGGTTTGGCAGACGGCAATCAAAATGTAGACTCAAGCTGTGGGGGAATGGGGACACTTGTTAGGCATGTCACCAACATGATGGCCATCTTGAATGCTGTTATCTTGGATTCAGCTTCAGGTTTTCAAATGGGAAGGCAGCTGTGTGACACTTCAAACTGGTAGAGAATTTCACCAGAAAAAACTTTGGTGTTATGGTTCATGTTGATGTTGATTTGTTCCCATGTTCAAACAGTGATATCTGTACAGGCGCTGTGAAGGATGGCATTATCCCAAGCAGAGCGTCTTGAGACTGCAGAAGATTTCAACAAGCGCCACCCAAACAGGACTTCCATTGCCCAGAGTGCCAAATTCCTAGAAATGGGTTTTGTAGCCAATAAACTGACAGCTGGACAATTCTATGGATATAGCAACTGCAACCACTGTTCTAACCCCAATCAGCAAGAACCCGCATCTTAGCACTCGGTCATCATCTTAGTTTGCTGGTAGTGATGGAATACTAGAGAAATAGGACAGGGTTGCCAAACAGAATAGAATTTATCTGATTCTATAATTGTGTATTCAAACTTATCTAAATGTTAAAAGAGCATCGGATCGTGAAACCACTCTGCCGCTGTAGGTGGACTGGCTGATGTCCACTGTATAATAATTTGTCTGTGGGCCAACATCAGAGGTGGTAAGTAACAAGGTACAAATACTTCATTACTGTACTTAAATATTTTTTTTAGGTATCTGTACTTGATTATTTATGTAACTTAATACTTTTACTTGTGACATTTCAAAACAAAAATCTGTACTTTTTGCTGACTACATTTTTCTAACAGGCTTGTTACTTCAGCTTTTATGAATCTACTTATTGATCTATTTTATCTATCTAATAACTTTTCTTTTTATTTAGGCAGTTCTAGTCAGTCACCTAATGAAGCACCAATCGCGGTCACTGTGGTCACTGTTGGGTTAAATATCATGATTTACTGCATTACTGAATACTGTATTACCATGTCTAATTATGAGCGATTTAGCAGTATCTCTAAAGAAATCCAAAGTACTTGGTTGGGGTTTTTTTTTTGGTTCCAGGTGTCTGAAAATGTTTTTATTCTGTTTTTGCTGTAGTTGGCAACAGATGATAATGTCACTTGTATGATTTTTGCAGATGATATATGCGGTTGTAGTACAAACCATTACATTTACATTACATTTGCAGCATTTAGCAGACGCCCTTATCCAGAGCGACTTACAATTGGTACAATCCAAGCAATTGTAGGTTAAGGACTTGCTCAAGGACCCAACAGTGGCAGCTTGGCGGACGTTCTGGTCCATAGTCCAGTACCTTACCCGCTAGGCTACCACAGTCCCACAAACTATAACATTTACAGCATGTAGCAGATGCTAAAAGCCAGAGCGACTTACAATTGGTACAGTCTGACAATCCACGCAATTGTGGGTTAAGGGCCTTGCTCAAGGACCCAACAGTGGCAGTTTGGCAGAGGTGGGATTTGAACCCTGGACCTTCTGGTCCAGTACCTTAACCACTAGGCTACCACAGTCCTCCCATTATGTATCCTCAGTGTCATGGATCTGTACTGCTTAACCTCAGTAAAACATATGCTTCAAAAACTGAGCTAGAAAGACATAAATGCTTTTACATTTTACATTAAGTACATTTAGTAGCATGTACCTTTGTACTTCTACTTGAGTAAAATATACAAGCCATACTCCAACCTGAGTATCCAACGTTTTTATGAGATTATTTAAGTAGTAATTTTACTTAAATAAAGAATGTATGTACTTCTGCCACCTCTGGCCAGCAGAGATGCAAACACAAAGTAGTTGGTAATCTTGGATTGCTGAGCAGAACTACAGGACATGCCACACAAATTCAGTACAGGCACTTCTCCCATAACGGTCCTGCATCTATCCAAATGCTTGAACTGCTAATGCTTTCAGAGTCCACAAAGAGGTGGTTTGTTGCATGAAGTAATGAGCTTCTGCAAGTATTTAAAATGAGGTCAGCAGGCAGGCTAGTGATGGCTCATGGCTATATATTTATGGCCGTATAACCTACCAAATGTAATAGCAAAGGCATTCATTAAACTAACAAAGACATCCGTTACGTTAGCATAACAAATGAATGCAATTCATAAAAATGTTCTTCATTTCTCATCCATGGGAGCGTAACGCCCACGTTAGTCTTAAATCACTGAATCTATTTAAAGTGTAACAGGCTTATTTGTTATACGCAGTTGTGCCCCTTATATCGTTGTGTTCCCCAGCACAAGGAACTAGAAAGTGTATTTACGCGTACATTAGACATTTCGGTAAAAGAACATGGACGTGAACCTGCGGACATTGCAAGCTACTACCTGAAGGGGCAGCAGAGATGTGGGGTTGCTGGGTATACAAACGGAACTTCAAAATCCTTGAGCGGTTTTCCGGACGGAGCTTAAAACCCTTCGCTGCGAATGTACCGCGAATGTGAAGTCACCCGGCGCGACCGAAGTTCACTGTTTGGGGACTCTCCGGTTGTGGTGCTGTCCGAATTCTCTGTGGACAATTGTATTCCCTGGTTAGTGCACTATATTACAACCGATGTACACTACTTTCACATAGTTCCATTTCACAGTGCGGAACAAATCTTTTGAATTAAAATGATAAAATAGCGTTACTGGACCGGAGTGTGCAGCTTATTAAATAGGACTGCGTGACCCAACTGATGCTTCCAAAGCGATTCCTTTCATCTCTGCATTGCCTAAAGATGGCTTAGGGTGCGAATATGAATGTAAAGATTGTTAACAGTTTTGTCTGCTTTTAAACTCAAGTGAGTGCTGTCTGAATGCTGTTCCATCCCTCTTTGCTCGTGTTAATACCGGTCAGTATAGAACATTCTACTAAGTGACCAGAGAACGATTTTCATGTACAGCTATAGACTAGAAGATAATCACCTCAAGAAGACACGGTGTTGATGTTAAAACAATAATGCTCAGGATTTAACACCTTAGACTAAATATCACTGTAAATAGCTTGTAATTCAACGGGTATTTGGTTGTTGGGATTACTTTAACGTTACTGTGCTGTGGGGAAATTGTAATGAGAGTATTTGTATTTGTTTCCACAAAGCAGTCGAAACCGAAATGCGTCGCTACAGGACTGACACTGAACCTGAGCCTTGGATTGAGCAGCTCATTCAAAACTATGGTCAAAGCTCACGGGAGGTCAGCTTGAGAGCACACGTAGTTGGGGTAAGTCAGCATCTGCCTTGTGCTTCACTCCTACACTCACTAGTCACTTTATTAGGTACTCCTCCTGATTTCTGCACTCATTGTCCATGTGATTGGTTCCACTTACCATATAGATGCACTTTGTAGTTCTACAATTACAGACTGTAGTCCATCTGTTTCTCTGCATGCTTTGTTAGTCCTCTTTACTCTGTTCTGTAATGGTCAGGACCCCCGACAGGACCAGCACAGATCAGGTACTGTTTGGGTGGTGGATCATTCTCAGCACTGCCGTTACACTGAAGTGGTGGTGGTGTTCTTAAACACTGCTGGGCGGAAAACAGTCCATCTAGCAAAAATATCCAGTCACCAGCATGCTGTAGGCAGCGTCCTGTGAGCACTGATGAAGGATTATTGGATGACCAACGCAAACTGTGCAACAACAGATGAGCTGCTGTCTCTGACTTTACATCTCCAAGGTGTAGCACTATTGTAGATAGAGTGCCTAATAGAGTTCACAGTGAGTTAAAACATGTAGAGGAACAGATGAACTACAGTCTAACTATAAAACTACAATGTGGTTCTATATGGCTAGTGGAACTGATAAAATGGACACTGAGTGTAGAAACAAGGAGGTGTACCTTATAAGGTGATCTGTGAGTGTGCATATTTAAAATGACAACGGTCGTTTAAAGTGATTGTGCATTATATGAATTCATTCTATATGAACTGATTGGGAGTGTAACATTAGGTGAGTGATTTAAGCGAGTCGGAGCGCACGGACCAGAGCGACGCCTGTATGCTGTTTCTGTCCGATGGGACCGTGTTCATTCCCGCAGTGCTTAGCGCGGCCGCCTGGGAGCGACTGCAGGAGTGAGTACAAGCTGCACACCACTTATTATCTACGTGTTATGACACAAGCCTCTAAACACCTGAGCCCCCGCCTAATTTTAGCCTATCATGAGTTTACTGTCAAATCAGCCCACGCCGGTAGAGAGGGGAAGGTAACGGCTCGCTTCAGTTAGCAGCCAGGCCCTGCTGTGACTTTTTTAATTCTAGGGTTTGTGTGTGTGCGTGGGCGCATATATGCCCTGCGACAAAACCCGAGCGCTGTCCAGGGTTAATCCCCACCGACGACCCCGTGTTGCACTAAGCGGTCATGGAAAGTAAGGGAGGGAGCTTGTAATGAATGTCATTTCATCATCAGTTTTTTGTGCATGTCTGTATAATTGCATCCAGCTATGCATTTCCCTGCAGAGATGCCGTTCCCTATTAAATCATGGAGGCAGAGGAGTTAGCACGGTCGTCTCACAGCTCAGTCCCGACCTCCGGTGTCCTCCCACAGTCCAAACGCATGCATTGGGTTAATTGATTACCCTAATTTGCCCAACCTGAGTGTGTATTTCTAGTTTCAAAGTAACCTTGTGTATCAATGTAACCTTGCCTGTCTTAAGTAGCCATTGATACAGGAAGCGAAAAAACCCAGCAAACCTATTAAGTCAAAGCTATGGTGCTGGTTTTAGTGGAGTTTGGTGCTGGTTTTGCTGAAGCGTGCTCTCGTTATATTTGGGCCAGCTCAATATAGTCCCCTCCACTCCAATAATTGTCAACCCTGTGAAAAATTAGTGAAAAAGCTTGTAAGAAAATCACCTTTTGTTGAATTAGCTTAATCTTTCTTTAATCTTTACTTCTGAATATACTTCAGTCTTTAATTGAAGTAAATTTAGCTTGAGGAAAAAAAACTCTCATCAAGAAATAATTATTTTTAACAAAGCCATGTGTGCTACAATTGTTAGCACCCCTGTATTTAATAAATTGTACAGCCTCCCTTTGCCAGTTAAACAGCACTTGGTCTTCACCCATAATATCTTATAAGACTGGAGCATACAGAGCAGAGAATTTGAGAACATTCTTCTTTACCACCCTCTTCACTATGGATAGGGGCAAAATAAACTTGAGTCCTCATCCAGGTAAGTTTACCAGAGCTCTGCTTGATTTTGGGTACCTCTGAGGAACATCTTACTGCCGGGTAAGGTACTGGACTATGGACCAGAAGGTCCAGGGTTCAAATCCCACCTCTGCCAAGCTGCCACTGTTGGGTCCTTGAGCAAGACCCTTAACCACAATGCTTGGATGTAAGACTGTTACCAATTGAAGTCGCTCTGGATAAGCGGGCGTCTGCTAAATGCTGTAAAAGTAAATGAACAAGCCAGACCTTTAGAGTTGTGGTGGCTCCTGCTTGCCAAAGCTGGGAAACTTAAGTTGTCAGGGAGCAGCTGTACCCTAAGTCCAACTAGTGTGAAGAAAGAGAAAGAGTCCAAAGTTTTGCATCATTGACATCCATTCAAAACAGTACCTTTTGATTTAGCTATTACAAATAATTTGTCAATATTTTCTTATTTCATGACAGATTAGAAGAGAGAGAGACATTTTCAGGATTGGACAACACAACAGTCTCCGTGCGCAAGTTCAAGTTAAACTTCCATATGGACCCTGAGCTGGTAGGGCAGACGAAGCTACTGAAGTTCGACATGTACAATAATACAGATATAATATGAACTGTCTTATTTTACAGGAGCTTTTTAGTAATGCTGCTCATTATTTCTGACACAGTGGTACCTTGGTTCTTGACCCCGGAACTCGTCAAATTTGCTTCTCAACACATTTTGATTAGAAAAATCTGTCTCAGTCCTTAAGCACTTGCTTGAACTTGTGTGAGCCAAGCCATGTGACTCGATTCAGCTGAAATTCAATTCACAATTCCTGATTCACAATTCAATACACAGTTATTCAGGTTCATAATAGTTTTTGCTCAGAGGAGATGTCAACTGTGTTTATCGATTTGTCTTTATTTTTACATCTACAGTACTGTCTTCTTAGTTCAAATAAGTCTTCGTGGATCCTAAAGAGGTTATTTCATAAGAGCCAACAAAAAGCAAAACAGGAATTGAATGGTCCAGAATACAGGCTGCAGTTAGCTTAGCAGCTACAGCGGGGCTAAAAAGTATTTAGTCAGCCACTGATTGTACAAGTTCTCCTACTTAGAAAGGTGAGAGAGGTCTGTAATTTTCATCATAGCTACACTTCAACTATGAGAGACAAAATGAGAAGAAAAAATCCAGGAATGGAAAATCACATTGTAGATTTTAAAGAATTTAATTGTAAAATGATTGGTTGGAAAAATTAAGTATTTGTCAATAACAAAAGTTTTCAAACCAATACTTTGATAAACGTTACCTTTGTGGCCCCCCCCCCCCCCCCCCCAATGACAGAGGTCAAACAATTTTCCATGATAGGTATGGGCGTCACTGGGACAACACGGACTTCAACTCCCTCCACACATTTTCTATGGGGCTGAGGTCTGGAGACTGGGAGGCCCACTCCAGGGCCTTGAAATGATTTTTTTTACGGAGCCACTCCTTCGTTGCCCGAGCGGTGGTTTGGGTTCATTGTCATGATGACGACCCAGTCACGTTCCATCGTCAAGCTCTCAACTGATGGAAGGAGGTTTTGGCTTAAAAAATCTCACGATACATGGCCCTTAATTCTTCCCTTAACACGGATTCCAGTCGTCCTGTCCCCTCTGCAGAAAAAACAGCCCAAAGAATGATGTTTCCCAAAGTGTGGAGGGGCTGAAAGTCCGTGTTGCCCCCAAAAACATCACTGCTCTAGAGGAGATCTGCATGGAGGAATGGGCCCACAAAATACCAGCTACAGTGTGTGCCAACCTGGTGAAGACTTACAGGAAACGTTTGTCCTCTGTCATTGCCAACAAAGGTTATGTTACAAAGTATTGAGTTGAACTTTTGTTATTGACCAAATACTTATTTTCCACCATAATTTACAATTAAATTCTTTAAAAATCTGGATATTTTTTCTCATTTTGTCTCTCATAGTTGAAGTGTACCTATGATGAAAATTACAGACCTCTCTATTCTTTCTAAGTAGGAGAACAATCAGTGGCTTGCAGAGGACTTGCACAATCAGTGGCTGACTAAATACTTTTTTACCCCAGTGTATTCTAGCACCCCGAGTTCACCAATAGAGTGTTAGAGGTCCTACCTTTTATCGACGCTAGAGGGCAGCGTTGGTCCACTTTTCCCTCAGTAGGATCTCTGACAGCCGCTGCGATCAAGCCGCCCATCAGTAAAGCGGCTTGATTGCAGCAATATGCATCACCTGCTACTCCTGGTTATTTAAGAGCCCTGCCAGTTGTAGTAGGTGTTGCATCTTCTTGCGGTCAACACGCCGCCCGTGCCCTGCAATCATTGCTACGGCATTTATTGAACGATCGACGGCCTTTGCGCGTCACGGTCACCCAGACCGATTACTGCACCGCAATCGTTGGTCCCGATCCCCGCGCCCCGGTCATCGGTACCGATTCCTGCGCCTGCGTATTGATTCGCAGTTTGTTCAGCGCTTGGCACACGCTGAGCAGCGCTCGGATCATGCCACCCCGCTACTCCTCGGGGTTGACGCGGGCGAGGGAATTTTCCCTCCGCCTTTCTCTCTCCCTCATCCTCTGCAGCGCGGCCGTGAGCTCTGTGTGTGTCCGTCTGTTGACAGATTCAGCGATTTCGCTGATACACAGAGTCTCACTTTTTCTTTGTGATTTATTCATTTGTGTTTTATTAATTATTGTTTTATTTATTTTATTTATTTCAGTTCACTATTACCATCTGGAGCTAACTGCATTGGGGTCCCAAACCTTATTTTTCAGGTTTGACGGTTCGTCACAGTTTTTCGATGGCGAACCGTAACGTAGACTAAGTGTTTTGCTTTTACTTTTCACTTTCATTCCATTACTCACTAAATGACATGAGATTTTTCAACACTTTATTATAAAATAAGTGTTGTGTTAATGATTTTGGCCATCTGTAGGTTAATGTAAGTGTTTTACACATTTAATTATATGAATTATCATTACTTATAATAGGCTCTGCTATTATACACGGAACACTCGTTAAACTCCTCAGTTCATGATGCATTTAAGTTATGAAGGATTTGTTGGAACGTATCCCCATCATAAATCAGGGAGCACCTGTACGATACAGCTCCATTAGTGCATATAAGGCTTTATACAGTGTGGATCTTCTGGGGGTCTGGAACAGATCAATTCAGTTTACATTACTCCTGCTGGCAAAAATTTGCTTGGTACTCGTCGTTTTCGGTTCTCGACACAGCTTCTGGAACAAAGAACTGAGGTACCACTGTATATTATTTTAGAAACATAGGTTACCCTTACACTTAACAGACAGTAATCAATTAGGTAAAAGTTGGACTACATTTGTTAACCAGAATTTTTTTGTTGATGTTCACTTTTTTTTTGGCAGACATCTTGTCAATTCTACCTAATTGTCAATCAAATTGTCACCGTGGGCAGAGTCACCAGGCATTACCATCCCCCTAGCTGGCAAGGCACTTTCATGATAAAACACACAAAAATATTTGTACTACATCCTTAGCTGCATCTAAAAACCAACAAATATTATTATCTCTTCCAGCACTATGCTCCCATCAGTCAGGCACCAAATCCTAAAAACCTGGAGGTAAGAATGTGTATATATGAATATAAATCTCCTACAGAATTGGCTTTGTTGCGAATGTTTGAATGTGTGTGTTTGTTTGGGATAAAATGGAAGAGGTGTTCATCTCAGTTTGCTATTTTTACTTCAGATCCCTAATAAAGGAATGTTCAGTTGGTTCTATGAACTCACAGTCAGGTTGGTTTCACACCTCTCTCAAAGTACAGACCATTGAATTCATACATACATACCTTCTGTCATCTCAAACTATGAGTTGGTTGTCAGTTTTTTTTTTTTTGAGAGCCATTCTTGTACAGTGACAAATATTGCTTTGTTTTGGATTTACAGGATACCCACTCTCCTGTTTGATGGGGGCATGGCACAATGACCTCATCATGAATCTGCTAAATGATGCAATTAAGGAAATAGCCCCACCTACCATGTGCCACCAACGTGTAGCCACGCCTACACACTGGCACCAAGAGAGACTACGCTGCAGGGTAAGTGCTGTAACCATGCCTACCAGGTGGCACCAGCTGTCAGTGGAGCATCCAAACAAATCTGTTTTTTTTCCAGGGTAAGGGGTACTTTAACACTCCTGTGTCTCATCTCCTCATCCCAGAGGATCAGAGGGAGCTGTTGACAGCTGATCCCTGTACAGTCTGCCTTTTAATGAATTACTCCATATCATTAAGTACCCTCGGGAACTCCACCAGACGTGTGTATATTCATAATGCTGGTGGTTTTCCTTTTAAATGTCCTTATGCCCAGGTGCATTGAATGTGAGTGAAACCCTGAGCGACTTGGAGCCTCTCGATGAAGACAAAATGATAAACCAGCCAATACAAGGACATGAGCAGGAGAGCCACTCCGGAACGGTGACTCTTGATCTGCCCTCTCTGGGCTACACAAGACCAGGTACGAAAAGCAGCTAGTGATGTGGAAATGCTGAGGTGAGTAAATACTGCTCTAGGGAGCTTAGAGTGATGTTATTGTCCCCACCCTCTCCCAGAGGTCTGCTGTAGTGGAAGAGAAGCAGAAGGGCAACAAGTTAGCCCGTGGGATATGTTCTGTCCTGCTTCTGACCTGTTAGGAACCCCAACCACGTCTTCAGAAAGTAATTTCCTTTTTATATGCTTCTTTCAATATCTACATCTCCACAACAACACAGAGGTTTCAGCATTAATTTTGTCTGTGTATTTCATATGGAAGTAGGGATGTTACATGTCCAAACTGAAATGTCAAACTCGTGTGAGTGGAGCCACCTCCTTTGTACCACATAGTGTTTGTAGTTCTACAATGACAGGCTGTAGTCCATCTGTTCTGTAATGGTCAGGACCCCCACAAGACCATTTGGGGGGTGGATCATTCTGAGCACTGCAGTGACACTCATGTGGCAGTGGTCTGCTAGTGTGTGTTGTACTGGTATGCTGGAGTTTTTAAACACCTCAGTGTTACTGCTGGACTGAAAATAGTCCACCATCCCAAAATGTCCAGCCACCAGCATCCTGTAGGCAGCGTCCTATGAGCACAGCTGAAGGATTAGAACATGACTAACAAACAATGCAGATGAGCATAAACGTGATTTTACATCTACGAGGTGGAGCAATATGGTAGATGTATCCAATAGAGTGCATAGTGAGTGAACCCAGTGTTTAAAAGACTCCAGCAGCACTGCTGTCTGATTCACTTGTACAAGCAGAACACTCACTAACACACCAACACCACATCAGTGTCAGTGCAGTGCTGAGAATGATCCCCCACCCAAATAGTAGCTGATCTGTGGTGGTTCTGTGGGGGTCCTGACCATTAGAGAACAGAGTAAAGGGGACTAACAAAGTATGCAGAGAAACAGATGGACTACAGACTGTAATTGTAGAACTACAAAGTGCTTTTGTATTAGAAGTTGATCTGATAAAATGAATAGTAAGTGTAGAAACAGGGAGTTGTACCTAATAAAGTGTAAATACAATGTGTGCATTCCCAAAGCCAAACCTTAGAGGATATCATGAAGTCATTAATGCTAGACCTTTTTGTCTTTTTGTAGGCATCTGTTTGTCCCAATTTGCCCTGCTAAAAATTAACAAAACATCTGAGTTGTGGCTAATACCGTACTTTTCTGTAGTAGTTCATATTGTGTTACTAATTAGTTATCAACCTTGTTTAATTAATAAATGATCTTTATTGTGTACTTATGGTTCTCATTAATGTAGTCAGCATAGAACCACACTCCCAGCAGGACAGCCAGTCACTGGTGACTGAGGCCGTTGAGGTGCCCATGGCAACATCCACCCAAGCCCAGGGCTTTAGTAGTAGCACAGAAAATGGGCCGTGGTGCATCACTCAACTTGATCAGAGACCACAGCTTTCTCCACACAGCTCCAACCTATGGAGTGACAAGACTTCCACAGATGTACATCAAAATAAACAAGAGAAGCAGCCCATACCGAGACACCCAGTGCTGATTGTTCAGACCACAGTCCGGTCTATCCAAGAATATCTCCCAGTGAACAGTCACCCTGTAAAAAAGCATACAGTACCTGCCAGAAAGATCCAGGTATGTAAATGATTTTAAAGAAGATCAGTGCTAGCTAAAGAGTCCTGCTATTGCTTTTTAAGTTCTATTTGTTACATACTTGTTCTCTTACCATATATCCACAGGTTCATTTAGATGGAAATGTTTTTTCGTACACATATGAATCCTGCCCACAGGTGGCCTCAGCTTTAAGCCAGATCAAGTAAGTCAAAGACTGAGGTGTATTTACATTAAAGCATGTGTGAAAATTGTGAATTTATTCATGTGGCTGAAGAACGTTAAAGGAATTTATTCATTTCTGTCTCATGGTCATGCTTTTTATCAGTCTATATTTAAATAATCATTCATAATAAGGTAGCTTTCTATGAAAAATGTCAAGTCGTTGTTTAAAGGCTTTCTTCTCTTCATATATTGAGAACTCGTTCCATTTTACCTGAAGATCATAGCGTCCCATATAAGGTTAAATGTTAATAGCTTTGCCTGAACAAACTTCATTTGTTGTGTTCTTTGTTGTTTTTCTGTAAAACAAATGAGGTGGGGGAAGAGTAAGATTCCGTGTAGTGTGTGTGTGTGTGTGTGTGTGTGTGTGTGTGTGTGTGTGTGTGTGTGTGTGTGTGTGTGTGTGTGTCTCTCTCTTTAGGGTCTCAGAGCAGCTGGTGCAGTGGGCGGCGGCCTACCTTGGGACTCCCTAGCATGCACTTTATCATCAGTGTTGGGAGCGGAGCTTAAAAGAGGTTGCAATGTATAAATATTTAACATGTACAAATATGTTCTTTTATGAAGAAATATTTAATTTTGTTGGTGCTCTAATAAAAAGTTTTAAAAAGTGGGGACGAAGTGCCGCCAACGACTTTCCTGCTTAGACTCAAGATCCTGGAGTGACTCTGTGTATCAGACTACTTAATGCCAATGTGGATATTTTACATTTTATTTGAACTATGACTCCATGACTTATTAGTTTACATAAATTAGTTTCCTTCTTACATGTATCATCTACGCCGCCCAAGGAGGTTGGGTCCCTTTTTGAGACTTGGTCCTCCCAAGGTTTCTTCCTCATAACACTTAGGGAGTTTTTCCTTGCCACTGTCGCCCTAGGCCTGCTCAATTTGGGATTGGACATATATATTAGGAGATAATCTAAACTTGTAAAGTTGCTAAAAGCGCTATATAAATAAATCTGACTTGACTTTTATTGTTCTTATTCTACAGTATGGATTAGCATTCATATGGATGTGGGTCTCCCTTTAGTGCTGTAACAGCCTCCACTGGTAAGGGTTTCTAATGGTAAGGCCCAGTTTGCTTTCCACTTCCTACGTGTCTAATAGGGTTGAACTCAGGACTCTATACAGGTCTGTGCAGAGCTTTTGCCTATTTGATAGCACATACACATGAGTGCTTCAATCCTGCCTTTGTTGTGGAGCAACACACTGCCCCAACTGCTGGTGTGGCATCTGGAGAGCCATCGCATTCGACAGTTGCTCACCCCTAGTAGTGATACGAGGACGGCAACAGCTCAGCGATATGTGCAGGACATCCTGCAGCCATGTGTTGTCTCTCATGGCAGGGCTTCCAACTGGCTTTTTTCAGCAGGATAAAGCCCACCCACACACAGCAAGCGTTTCCCAGGAATGTCTCTGCCAGGCCAATTCCTTGGCCTGCCTGGTCACCAAATTTATCATCACTGGAGCATTTATGGTGATCTGGTGGGACACCTGCTTTAGCAGCCTATGAGTTTGCTAGAGCTTCAGTGCCAAGTGCAACAAATGTGGGCAAATGTGCCACAGTTTACCATACGGAACCTGTCTGCTTCCAGCCCAATCTCATCTTCTATTCAGGCTAGAGCCTCCGTTTACAGTTTTCCCCAATAAACTTATCCTTTCACTCTAATATTGTACTCACTTACATATATATTATTACATTCCCACATACAAAGTTTCATTTGATTCCAGCAACTCCTCCTTGGTGAGTAATTTCTTTGTCAATGCATGTTTTATTGATATTCACGGGGGCACTTCATTAGGTACACCTGTTCAACTGCTTATTAATGCAAATATCTAATCAGCCAATCACAGGGCAGCTACTCATTGCATTTACATATGCATGTCATGGTAAAGATGATCTGTAGAAGTTCAAACTGGGATTTTAAATGTGACAGGATGTTCAACAGGAGATTGGCATCACAGATGTGCAGCAACTGCGTGATGCTATCATGTCAATATGGACCAATATCTCTGAGGAATGTTTCCAGAACCAACCCGGTTATAGCCGTTATACCAAATATAGCGGCCGGTGAGCGTATGCGCTCCACACTAACCTTTGAATTTGTTTTGATGACGTCATATTTGTGTGCCCCACTCACGCTTAGCTGCGAAGCTACCATGTCCACTAAACGGCGGTCGAAAGACAAGAACTCGGGGAAACGGATTAAATATGACAACTGCAATGTAACAGCCATAATTAACTCCGATTTGAAAGAGGCTGCCATCCTGAATGGAATGAGAGAAGCATGGAATAAAACACAAAGCTATTCGCACGGTTCGTCCAATGCTAACCCCACGTGTGGATCTGTGGCATGTTTCAGCAATGTTGTACACTTGTTTTGGCCAGGCAGTGTAGCTTGTCTTGAGTTTTTAGTCATTGTGTGTTAATATTACATTTCATAATGACACCACATAACATTTTGAACTAGATATCCTGTTTTTTATATTATTGTGCTTCCCCCATGGAGTTTATATTTACATTTTGCAGTGAATTAAGTCACTTATACACTTGCATAGTTTTCAAATTTATTAACAAACATGTCCTTTAATCTCTTCTAAGTAAGTACTCATGAAACAAATTGCATTGACAAATTCCATATGTTGTTTATGTGTGTGTAATGTGTTCCATTATAAATTTAGGGTACATGTTCCTTTTCTGTATGACTCCAGGCTTTAATACGCTGCTCAAAAAATAAAGGGAACACACAAATAACACATCCTAGATCTGGATGAATGAAATATTCTCATTGAATACTTTGTTCTGTACAAAGTTGAATGTGCTGACAACAAAATCACACAAAAATCATCAATGGAAATCAAATTTATTAACCAATGGAGGCCTGGATTTGGAGTCACACACAAAATTAAAGTGGAAAAACACACTACAGGCTGATCCAACTTTGATGTAATGTCCTTAAAACAAGTCAA
>JAJAGP010003316.1:0-77426 GCA_025084515.1 Ancistrus triradiatus | reverse complement strand
TTTTTTTTTCTGATAATACTGGAGACCCTGGGTTCCATGAGCTGGTCTTGCACCTAGAAAGTCAGTTGGTGCAGTTACAGGGACCTGCAATGGGCATGGCATCCAGCGAGTTCTCTGTCCTCATGACCATAAACTGACGCCGGCTTCTACGAAAGCCAGGTCTAACCTCTTGCCTCGAATTACACCACAAAACCCCGGTAATGGCAGACGCATCAGCACGCTTAGACGTAGAACAGCTAGAGTAGGCGAGGGTGCCACACCAATGATGAGATGCCATACCACCATACCGGTCCCGGCGCATCTATGAGCCAACGCTTCCCTCTAGCATAGACAGTGCGGCTCATAACAAATACAAACAATAACTGCAAACACTAACAAACTATGTGAGCAATACAAGGACAGTGAGGCTAACAACTAACATTACCAATCAATGTGCTAACAAGTGTAGGCAATGGTCTACACAAACAGATTGCTAACAAGTTAAACAGACTGGCTGATACAAACAAATACAAATACACAAACACAATGGACAAACCTAACTACCTAAATCTAACAAAGAATGTGCTAACATGGACCACACAGGTCATACAGAGCCATAGTTCAAAGATACACAGAGACAAAGAACAGGGAAGAAAGAGCACAACATACCAGAATCAGGAGAACCAGGGTGAGGGCAAAGAAGAGAAATGCCAGACAGGGGGGGGGTGTACAGGACTGAAGGCTTAAATAGGCGGCGCTCAATTACAGCCTTCTGTGGGAGCCAAAAAGGGTCAGAGGAGGACTATACATATTCACTTCATCATATAGCCAGGTAGGATAGACTACTGCAAATGTGCACTGTGTGGATGCAGCCTGCTATCTCCACAAATCAAGCTAGCGTTCTACCTAAAAACGTATGACTAAGGTTAAAAGTGAGTGAACAAACTGGACCAGGAGACAAAATGCAGACATCACCAGCCTTACAGTCCACATCAATGGAGGTGGTTTTGAAAAGACAGATGTTGCTCAAAAGATGGTAAACTATGTCGGAAATCGGTTGCCATTAAAGACAGTTGATGAACTTATTTCACCCACTGTGAACTAACCACTGTGCAGAATATGAAGATAATGGCAAACCTCTGGACAGACTTAAACCAGCCAAGGTGCCAGCATAAAAACACACTCAGCAAACCTCAGCAGAATCATTCTGTAAAAAAGTTCACATACTAGAGGTTCACATACTTTTGCCACTCACTAATATGTAATATTGGACCATTTTCCTCAATAAATAAATGACCAAGTATAATATTTGTCTCATTTGTTTAACTGGGTTCTCTTTATCTACTTTTAGGTCTTGTGTGAAAATGTTATGATGTTTTAGGTCATATTTATGCAGAAATATAGAAAATTCTAAAGGGTTCACAAACTTTCAAGCACCACTGTACACTGCAGTGTCTAAGTATCGTCTAATTATCATTATCGGTAAAATCCCAGAAACTTTCGAGATATATTTTTCCAACACACACCCCTATTGTAAACTAATGCAGAACAGTTACTACAGATAGTCACAAAGACAATAACACATGCTGTTCATGTATCAAACAGTGGTGAATTGGATTTGAGTGGTGGCTCAGTAATTAAAGACTGGTGTTCAAATCCAGGCTATGCCAGGCTGCCACTTAACCTTCAGATACTCAGATCAGTTGTAAGCTGTTCTGGTTAAGCATGGACATTACCTTTTCACTAAATGTTCAAAAGAACAACACACTTTTACTGTCCATATATTTTCTTACCCATTTATTTGTGCAATGCACCTTACAGGGGAAAAGGAGAGAAAACACAGAGATTTCAGCTCACATTTCAGTAATGGTGATACAGCAGACAGGCAAACACAGAGCTGTATTCAATCCACCTTCTCACATAGTACAGTATTATTGATAACACCACACATTCACTACTGATAGATTAGATTCAGAACAACAGGAGATCTTTAAGATTGAAGATAGTCCAGTCTTAGCAAGAAGTGGGTTGGGGGAGAAGTGCAGTTCCAGATGTAGTATGTCATCCGATTATCAGTTCTTGATATTCTGAGAAAAAGCAATCCAGTTTTTGGAGTCTCTGATCATTTACATTTCAGCCAAGTCATTCAGCTAAAAAATCCAACAGCAGTTTTACTATGAAGACAGGATAAAAATGACCAACGTCAGTGAGTATGTAAGTACTGCAAGTTAAACGACCTATTTACTGTCATTACAGAGAGCCATTCCAGTGCAAATATACCAGTTGAGAAAGGGCAGGTGTGGTTAGTGGCTGTTTGACCCTGAACATAATATCCTCGGTAATATATACCACTTCTTACGCATGAAAAATGAAGATATTGAAATAACTGATATGATTTGTGTATGGTTTAACATACTTCCAGTTAATAAATATGATAACATTGAGGTCTCCATTAGTTGGTATGCAAAAGTAGAAGTAACCAACGGAAAATAAAATGCAGCTCTGAGGAAAGAACTGTCACTTATCAGTGCTGCTCAGTCAGATTAGGAGTATCTATACACCAGTGCAGACACACACACATAAAATCAGGTAATTATGTCAATCAATTTTAGGTGACACCATCAGAAAGAAGCTACTGCATAGCTACATATTTGTTCAACAAGTTCGCAGGGTTTTTTCTTATTATTTAATAAAAATAAGAGCCACACCCGCCTTTGACCCTCCTGTTGTATTTCATTCTGTGTTCATGCAATTTTAAAATGGTCCCTTAAAACCACTTATAAAGTATGTCAAAAAACATTCATCATCACCAACTATTGTATTACACCTTGTAAGCAAATGCTTTCCGAATCATTATCAAGATTTGTACTTCCTTTAAATTCCATCCTTTTTTTTGGCCAGTCAGATATGACTGCAAGTATCAGATATGACCAGTCAGGCAGACCAGTGACATGATCCCCATGCCATTTGAACTACTTTCTATTTTTTTACCACAGATGGTACAAATTTGAATATACTGCCTGAAATGCTATCATGCCTGTTGCTGTTTTTTATAGGGGTGTATACACTCTGCTCACTTGATTTTCTTACTATTAAGTTTAAACAATGCAAAACAATTGTTTTTGCAGTCTCCTGCAATTAAAATAAATGACTAGAAACAGGGGTTTAAAATTGTACATAAAAAGTTACATTGTAGCTTCACTATATATTAAATAACCAAGTGAAAATATTCCCTTTTATTTCTGAAAAATAACAATTCCAAATACTGTACTCTTATTGCATACAAATTTAAAAAGAATCTTTAGTCGACTGCAATTAACAGAAATTAGAAGGAATTTTTGGATTACGTCATCTTGTGTGGGACTGTGGTAG
Source organism: Ancistrus triradiatus (assembly GCA_025084515.1). Lineage (NCBI taxonomy): Eukaryota > Metazoa > Chordata > Actinopteri > Siluriformes > Loricariidae > Ancistrus > Ancistrus triradiatus. The sequence continues at coordinate 74,075 of JAJAGP010003316.1, read as the reverse complement.
CCTAGCGGTTAAGGTACTGGACTCTGGACCGGAAGGTCCAGGGTTCAAATCCCACATCTGCCAAGTTGCCACTGTTTTGTCCTTGAGCAAGGCCCTTAACCTACAATTGCTCGGATTGTAAGACTGTACCAATTGGAAGTCGCTCTGGATAAGGGCGTCTGCTAAATGCTATAAAAAATAAACCGCACTATATGGCATAATAAACAGAACGCTGGTGACATCATCAAGCTCTACGATTCACATGTGACATTTCTGCATCACAATTTACACCCCTATTAATGTAGTGTATTTATACACCTTGTTTGGATGAAGTCATGAAAGCCTTATGCGATGGCAGAAACTGTAATTATAATGGAGGAAAATAATTGGTCAAAACAGACTGGAACACAACAGCAGGGTTAAAAGACAAGTGGAGCTGGATTTAGTCATGTTGAGGTCCAATTATGTACCTTTTATGATGTGTATACAACTATGTTCTGAAGACAAATCATAGCTATGAGGGTACCACCCCAGTGACTGTACCTAAAAGAGTACTATTATTTTAGCAAGTGTGTATTATTAAGTTAGAGTAAAACATCCTGATTTAGCCCCACTTGTCCTGTTGGGGAGGAAGGGGTGCAGACAGAGGTACACCTGGACAGGCCCCAGTCCAACACAGCATTCTGTAAACACAACACCCGACTTTTACATTGCAAGCCCCATTCGGGATTTGAATGCAGGCCCTCAGTAACTGCCATTAAGTAAACCTTTAAGGAGTGTGAAGAGACATAAATAAATATATATTATATTGTAAAATATCCTAGAATGTACCATTTGTTTGGATGACTTCTAAGACTAGAAAACACCTCGAATTATCCTTCTCAAACGAACTGATTACGATGTGGTGTCCAATTATACAAACTGGTTAGTCAGCAGAGGTGATACCTGGTTTATTGCTTTCTGGCCAAAGTCAGAACATGGTGTAATGTTTATACTGACCAATCTACAATACCATTATTATTGATCCTTTTTCTTTTTCTTTGAATTTAATTCTTTGAATCCTTTTAATTACATAAACATTCATGTGCACTGCATTTGTAGAAAGATTTCTGCATTTTAAAATTCAAAATGAATTACTTCGTACAGCACAACATGAACCCTTTAACGGACACCTTTGTCATTATTATGAAGAGTTAATAATAGCGACTCCTATTTTGTTGTTCTGTGAAGAAACCATCTCTGTTCACACTAGAGGTTTGTAAACAGCATATTATAAAATACAGTGCAACACATTTGATACACACTGATACATTAGTAGTGAGCTGAAATGAGAAAACTCTAGTAGTATCAGTTTCACAGATCCAGTGAAATAAGTTATTTCTAGCTGCATAAACAAGAATACTCCAGATTTGACTGTGCTTTTTATTCTATAACTGGATCTAAAGTTAAACAACCTCACACACATGGCAATCCTCGATGTGATTCCACTCCTGCTGGGAATATTTCATAAAAAACAATGCCACAGATCTACATATGGTCTGCATTACAATCCAGCATTGAAGTAAGCATTTTAAGGGGACTGCAAAATACAACATAGGATATTAATATTGTGGTAAATCCAGTCCTGGTTATATTGGTTTTATCAAGTGTCAATGCCTTTATAATCCAATTTTTACTCACTGTAACAAGCAATGTTTTAAGAATCATATTTCCCATCCTCTAATAGAAAGTCACTTGTAATTTTGGAGTTATTTAGGTGATGAAAATAAACACAACACAACTGATCTATCGAGCTCCAAACCAAGAAATGAAATATTGTCTGATTCTTTGAAGATGATGTCAGATACACCTTGTGACTTGTTCTCAAGAGCAGTGTTATCAGAAACCAGTTACATAAGTCATCACACTCACACAGACGAGTGCTGCAGTATGTGTAGTGTGTAGAGGATCCAGGATCCAGGACAGGTAGGAGAACAGTCAGCTTTGTTCTTGTAGACACTGTCAGCATCATGTAGTGTTTTGAGGAACAGTTGATTGGTAAACTCATAAAGAGACGCTGAGCTGGACTTCTATGGTCCCTTGGAAGTCTCAGTACAGAGCTTTCTGGCCTTGGCTTTCAAACTCTGACCAGGCATCATTTAGTTCCATAAAAATCATCTTGGCATATTGTTCGTAGGGCTGTCCAGTTGCCTGAAAAAAGAAAAAAAGAAATAATTGTACCTTTTACTTAAATATATACAGTGGTACCTCAGTTCTTGACCACCTTGGAACTCGTGGAATTCGGTTCTAAACACAGAAAAATTTGGCTCAATCCTCGGCTCGGTACTCGGCGCACGTGCTCAAACTTGTATGAGTTGAGCCACGTAACTCGTTTCAGGCAAAACTCGAATCACAATTCACTACACAGTGATTCAGGTTACATTTACAGCATTTAGCAGACGCCCTTATCCAGAGCGACTTACAGTTGGTACGATCTTACAATCCAAGCAATTGTGGGTTAAGGGCCTTACTCAAGGACCCAACAGTTGCAGCTTGGCAGAAGTGGGATTTGAACTCTGGACCTTTTGGACCATAGTCCAGCACCTTAACCTAGGCTACCACAGTCCAGTTCACAATAGCCCTTGATTAGTGAAGGTCTCTGCTGTGTTATTCATATTTTTCTTTATTTTTACATCTACAGTGCTGTATTCATAGTGCAAATAAGTCTCCATGGGTCCTAAAAAGGTTAGTTATAAGAGCCAACCAAAAGTAAAGAAACTGAATCCTCCAGAACACAGGCTGCAGTTAGCTTAGCAGCTATGCAAGCACCCTTGGTTCAAGAATAGAGTAAGTGTTTTGCTTTAACTTTTCACTTTCAATCCATTACTCACTAAATTACATGAGATTTTTCAACATTTATTATAAAATAAGCTTTGTGTTAATGATTTTGGCCAACTGTAGGTTACTGGGAGTGTTTTAAAAATATGGTCACCTCCGCTATGAAACAAGATAGACTATAATAAACTCATTGGTTCAGGATACATTTAAGTTATGATGGATTTGTTGGAACGTATCGCCATTGTAAATCAGGGAGCACCTGTACAATACAACTCCATTATTGCATATAATTCCTTATACTGTGTGGATTATATGGGGGTCTGGAACGGATTCATTCAATTTACACATTATTACTTATGGGAAATATTTGCTCATAACCAAGGTACCACTGTATATATATTTGTTGTGAGATATAAATCTGAGCTCTATGGCTATAATCACACAGCCGGTAAAAGTGGTCCAAATCTGTTAGGTGACACACGTGTTATTTGGTGCAGTCTGAGTGGAAAAACACATGGAATCTGACATTTTCAGTTCTGATTTGGGCTACTTTTACATGTGCATTTTGAAATCCAATATATGTCCAATATGCGGCAATGCCACTCATCATCTTATCATCTCATCATCATATTTCAACTCGACATTTGTTATAAATACTTGCTGAGAAGAGAAGGAAGGAAAGGAAGAAGGAAAATAGATGACAGCAATGACGGAGGTTTTGCAAACAAAATTAGAACAAACAAAATTCAAATGTACATATTACAACCTCAGTGTTTGAGGAAATTTCTAAAGAAATGCCCAAATGTGGCCACAGGAGGATGTGGCTCCAGGGTCAAAGGAAAATAAAAAGCTTAAAAGTGAAGTTAAAATAAACCATCAATGCAAACCAAATAAGTGGCCATGGCTGAATAACGTGTCCTTTTTAACATGACCATTAAAGGTGAGGCTGTCACTGTTGACTCCTAATCAATACATTTTGATTGTTCACCTCTGGATGAGCGGGTCAGGTTTAGCATTGCTCTTTTGCACATACGCATCAGTTTAGAAGAGTGAACTGTTCAGACGCACATCAGATATAGATCCCATTATAAAGGTAATAAAAATAAGCCAAAAAAAATCAGATTTGGTGAGAAAATCAGATTGGGACCACTTTGCCTACCGTGAGAACACAGAGAATTCTGCGGCCCACTTAATACAAAAGGTTACCACTGTATAAACCCACTCTGATGACTGAGGATGTAAAGCATGTTTTTCATAAATGGGAGAGTGTTATTATATTTTCAAACACATATTTTTGTGACCTGAATAATGCTGATATGATTAACCAGTCCAGGTGCTATGCATCGAACGTAATTGAAAAATGGTCATTTAATACTTATTTTAATTTGCATCTATTCAGAATTCTGTTAGTGAGCTAATAAACCACTGACCTCTGGCAAGTCTACCCTGCATAGTTACTGTAGCAAACCAGAACAAGACACCCACTAACTTAATCAATGTTAATGTTCTACGAGCCATACTGGAGGTGGTTGAGTTATTTTGACAATGTTTCAAAAAGAGACTCAATTTTGGCTTGCACAGTCTAGACCAAATAACCTAAGACTACAGGCACTATGGATATTTGTGGCAAACACTTTTTTATGCATTGTGTATACACTCACCAGCCATATTATTAGGTACACCTGTTCAACTGCTTGTTAATGCAAATATCTAATCAGACATCCCAGAAGTTGAATCTGTTCATCTGGACATAGATTTTGTCGGAGAAACGTTTCGTCACTCATCTAAGTGACTTCTTCAGTCTCAGCTAGTTTGAAAACTTCCCCAATCTTATATACAGCACCTTTGCATAACGACTGGTACCAGGACCATTGCATAACAATGGGACCGGTGATCAGTTTAATATGCGTCATCAGGACACTGTACCACCGAGCAGACAGCGTCCCCACTGACACAGCGGCCAAGGATGGAGAGAAATCTCACATTAAACAGGCCCTGAGCAAATGTGGTTATCCGAACTGGGCCTTTGTCAAAGCCGGTAAGACGCCCAAACAGTGCTCCAGTAGATCGACGAGAGGAGAACAACAACCGCAGTCTAAGCGTAAACCAGTGGTGATTCCATATGTGGCAGGAACATCGGAACAATTGAGACGCATATTTGCCAAACACCGCGTCTCAGTGGCTTTCAAACCCCAAAACACGCTACGCCAGAAACTGGTCCACCCCAAGGATCGGGTCCCCCAGCACAAAGAGTATGTAGTGTACGCTGTGAAAGTAAGCCGGGAGGATTGCCAGGAATGTACATCGGGGAAACCAAACAGCCACTGGCGAAACGGATGGCACAACATAGAAGAGCTACCTCATCAGGTCAGGACTCTGCGGTTTACACCCACCTACAGGCCAGTGGACACTCTTTCAAAGATGAAAACGTGCAGATCCTTGATAGGGAGGAACGATGGTTTGAACGTGGGGTAAAAGAAGCCATTTTTGTAAAAAGGGAACGTCCATCCCTGAACCGAGGAGGGGGCCTCAGAGTACACCTCTCACCATCTTACAATGGAGCCATCACAGCCCTTCCCCAATCCTGTGTGAATGGCACACGTGGCCATTGTCGTTAATGGCTATGTCAATCTGCATATTAAACTGATCACCGGTCCCATTGTTATGCCAATGGTGCTGGCACCAGTCGTTATGCAAAGGTGCTGTATATAAGATTGGGGAAGTTTTCCAACTAGCCGACACTGAAGAAGTCACTTAGATGAGTGACGAAACGTTTCTCCGACAAAATCTATGTCCAGTTGAACAGATTCAACTTCTGGGATTTTCTTACCTGGATTATTGAGCATGCATCAAGACATCTAATCAGACAATCACAACGCATTTAGGCATGTAGACATGGTCAAGACGACCTTCTGACGTTCATACTGAGCATTACAATGGGGAAAAGGGTCATTTAAGTGACTTTGAACATGGCATGGTTGTTGGTGCTAGATGGGCTGGTCTGAGAATTTCAGAAACTGCTGATCTACTGGGATTTTCACACACAGCCATCTCTAGGGTTTAAAGAGAAAGGTCTGAAAAAGCAAAAATATCCCACAAGTGGCAGTTCTCTGGGCAAAAATGCCTTTTTGAAGCCATAGGGCAGAGGAGAATGGCCAGACTTGTTCAAGCTGAGCGATAGGCATTAGTAACTCATAACCGCTCATTACAACCGAGTTATACAGAAGAGCATCTCTGAACACACAACACCTCGAACTCTGAAGCAGATGTGCTATACTCCCTCAATGAAGACCACAACAAATGCCAGTCCCTCCTGTCAACCAAGAACAGGCAACTGAGGCTACAATTTGCACAAGCTCAACAAAATTGAACAACAGAAGACTAGAAAAACTTTGCCTGGTCTGATGAGTCTTGATTTCTGATGCAACATTCTGATGGTATGGTCAGAATTTGGCATGAACCACTTAAAAGCATGGATCCATCCTGGCTTGTATTAACGGTTCAAGCTGATGGTGGTGGTGTAATGGAGTGAGGGATATTGCCTTGGCACATTTTGGACCCTTATTACCAACTGACAATCATTTCAAAGCCAGAGCCTACCAGAGTATAGTTGCTGACCTTGTCCACCCCTTTATGACCACAGTGTACCCGTCTTCTACCTGTCATGCCACAAAATCCAAATCATCTCAAATTGGTTTCTTGAACATGATAATGAGTTCACTGTACTCTATGACCTTCACAGTCACCAGAACTCTATCCAACAGAGCACCTTTGGGATATGGTGGAACGGGAGATTTGCATAGATGTGCAGCCATCAAATCTGCAGTAACTGTGTGATGGTATCATGTCAATATGGACCAAAATGTCTGAGGAACACCTTGATGATACAGGAGTTGGGGTGAGAGAAGATTTACTTGAAACAGTGTCATGCTAGAAGACAGTCGACAAAGACATTTAAATTGTATAAATGGTTAAAAAGATATGAATGTATGTTCTTACTTTGTCGGGGTGAACGACCAGCACAGCTTTGCGGTAGACCTTTTTCACCTGGTCAGGAGTGACAAGGTCAGCCATACCCACTGGTTTCCAGCGGCTCTCTCCCTCCCACAGTACAGTATGCATGGTTGACAGCAGGGCACGGATGTTACGCTCCTTCCCTTCGATCCAATCCAGGATCTGTCAAAAATACACAAAAAACAGTTCAGCAGAGCTAGGAATTAAATTAAACCATTAACATGAAGCATGGATCCAGATGTATGGTGTATGACCACACCAGGGATGCTACACAATTATGAATATTTGGTCAAATTTGTTGTTCGCGTTTGTGCCATTGAATCAGTGAAAGGTTTTCTGCCTTAATATTGCTAGAAGTAGCTGTAATTGGCGTTTGTGTATGTGCCTGTCCTACTGTAAGTAGTACTCTTTTGTTTGTCCTCCTTCTGCCTGTATATTGTCTCTGACCTATAACTATATAAACTGGTTCACATTGCCTTGTTGACTCTCTGCTTCATGTACCTGATCTTCTGTGTTGTTCATAATACTGTCTATCAATGCATTTTTGGCTTCCGTCAAACAAAAGTATCAGGTCCATCATACCATTCTCTTAAGTGTTACAGCTTTCCCCTACACAGGGTTGTAACAGTACATTGCTGGCTTTTTTATAATTCTTGTTAATTTCCATAAATCAAACACACGGTGGCATTATGGATGCTGTGTAGATGGTAGCATTTCACTTGTGTTTTCAGTGCTCTACCACATTTATGTATCTTTGGACACAGTTTTCTTGTGAAAATACCATTTATATTCACATTAAAGTAGCAGAAAAAAAACTATGTGACTATAGCAGTGTCTGGTCAACGTCCATTCCGGTCAACGTTATTTTTCACAGAGATGTAATGCGGATTTAAATGGCGCATACCTGTATAAGATTCTAAGGAGATATACTTGATCCCAAAGCCTTCGCTCTGTGACTGTTCTAAGCTAATAGACAGCATTTATTTCCTTAGATACATGTTCTAAGATCTACTATAAAGCCTAATGCTCTTTACCCTAAATAATAATGTCATATTATTTTTATCCATAAGGGTAAATACTGTATAAGGTAAAAATAAGGCAAACACCAACCCCCTCCCTTCAAGTAATAGTTCAGCTCCCTAACCATAACTGTCTAAAGACTTGTCTAGACTGCACATAACGTTGTTTCTCACCTTGAGTTTCTCTGGGTCCATCTCTTTTGCCATCTCCTCTTTTCTCATCTCTGCTATAGTCTTTGGACCTTTCTTGTCCTTACAGCCTGTAAAGCCTTGACCAGAAAGCAGGTCATCAAAGTTAGCATCTGCAGGCTTCGGCTTTGGGCCTGGAAGAATGAGGAGAAGCACATTTTCACATTGGTCAGTCTGCTGTGTGCTTCATTCATCTACATTTACATTTACAGCATTTAGCAGACGCCCTTATCCAGAGCGACTTACAATTGGTACAGTCTTACAATCCAAGCAATTGTGGGTTAAGGGTCTTGCTCAAGGACCCAACAGTGGCAGCTTGGCAGAGGTGGGATTTGAACCCTAGACCTTCTGGTCCAGAGTCCAGTACCTTAACCATAGTCCCTGGGTGTGACTACCATAGTGACTGTGGTAGCCTAGCGGTTAAAGTACTGGACTCTGGCCCAGAAGGTCCAGGGTTCAAATCCCACCTCGGCCAAGCTTCCACTGTTGGGTCACAAATGCCACTGGATTGTAAGATCGTACCAACTGCAAGTCGCTCTGGATAAGGGTGTCATTATCATGCTTTGGCAGTGAATTGTCCACACTCAGAAGATTCAGGAAGCATGGAAGTTGTTTACTTACTTGGTAAACATTTAGCTCTATTATAAAAACTATATTCATACTCAGCGGTCACTCTATCAGGTACAGCTTGCTAATACCCCTAGTAGATCAGCAGTTTTTGAAATACTCAGACCATCCCATCTAGCACCACCAACCAGGCCATGAACTTCAGCAGGTCGTCTTGACCATGTCTACATACCTAAATGCATTCAGTTTCTGCCATGTGATTGGCTGATTAGATATCTCCATTAACGAGCAGTTGAACAAGTGTACCTACCAAAGTGGCCAGTGAGTCTATATTGCTATTAACTGAGAAAGCAAAAGATGTGTTTTAAAAAATACATTCCTATAAAAATGTAAAGAGGTGACAGAGGTCAGGTGGAGTTTAAAATATTTTTCGCTGACCCGTGTTAGGTTGTGCTTTTGCCCCTCCTGCAGCTCCCCCCATGGTGGAGAAGCTGACATTGTAGTTGGGTCTGTTCTGGGGAGAGCTGTGGGTAATAGAGGGTCCTGGAGCCTTGGCCTGGGACTGAGGCTGCCACTGCCCCGCACCTCCATGCTGCCACGATGGGAAGGCTGAGCTGGATTGCCAGCCTGCTGTGGAGCTGTGCTGAGGGGAAGGAGGGGGTCTCTGGGGGGAACTCATGGGTGGAAATCCTCCTCCAGCACTGGTTGGAGTCGTCGGTTTGCTGGAAAATCCTGATCCACCTAAACAATGATGTGAAACAAGGGAGACAAACATGCTCAGGACAGTGCAACATGGTGACCTGGCGCATGACTTACATCGACAAATAATGTAAATGAAATTAATATAAATCTTAGGCTACATTTAGATTTGTTGCTTCAGCAATGGTACATTGACAATGACATACTGTTGACGATTTAACCCAAAAATTTCAAACTTGGATTCATCACCCCATAATACTCTTTTCCACTGATATTCAATCCAATGTTTGTGAGCTATAGCTTATCTTTGCCTTTTCACCCTGTTCCCCTTACAAAAAAAGTGGTTTCTGGGCTGCTACCTTTCCAAAAATACCACTGCTGATCGAGCTTCTTTGGACTTTAGAAGGGCCAAATTGACATCCTGATGAAGCTGCCATATGTTACAAATTTCTTGTATTTTCTGGTTGTAAGAGACTGAGAAAAAAACTTTTGCACAGTACTGTACATCAGATTACCTCCATTTTTCTCGCCTTACCTCCCAAACCAGCTCCCAGATTGCCCAGGTCAGCAAAAGGGTCCAGAGTGTTTGGTTTGACCTGGTGTGTAGGAGTGTTGTGAACAGAGCTAGTTGGACTCGTACTGGCCGATTTACTGCCCATGTTAAAACCTCCACCTGCTAACACAATGATAAAGCGTATGAGTTGTACATCTACTATTACAGAATGTGACTTACTTAGCTTACAACGACAGTTAAATTTACATAAACATCATATAATCTATCATATAAACTGACAGGCTACTAAAATCAGCATTAAAACACCTTGGTGTTTTGGGGAGGGATGCAGGTGTTTGGTAAGAATTCCCTGAGGATCACAACCCATCAGTTTAAGCCTACCCTTAAAAGGATGGCAATAAGGCTGGGTATGGGTCACATCTGCCACAAAACCATGACAGAGCCTGGCTTCTGGGCTTGTTGCTGATAATAGTCTGGATGGTCTTTTTCGTTTTTGGTCCAGAGCACACTGCGTCCATTTGTACAAAAAAAGATCTGGAATACTGATTTTTCTGACAACAATACACATTTCCACTGTGTGATGGTCCATCCTAGATGCCTCAGAGCCCAGAGAAATGGATGCCGCTACTGGACATGGTTAACATTAAATGTTACTTTGCAAAAAAGAAGCCTTAAGTGGCATTTGTGAATGTAGCTCCGTGTTGTAGTGCTTGATAAAGATTTGCCAAAGTAATCCCTTGCCCATGTGGTTCTATCAGCTATCGATGAATGATGGTTCTTGATGCGGTTCTGTCTGAGCAATTGGAGATCATGGGTCTTAAGTTTTTGGCCCTTGCCATTTACATTTACATTGAAATTCCTTCAGATTCCTTGAACTGTTTAATGATATTATGCACTGTAGAGAGAGACATATGTAAATTCCTTCCAATATTTCTCTGAGGAACATTGTTTTAAACATTTCAACAACTTTCTTACACATTTGTTGATAAACTGGAGATCCTCTTGCTCCTCAAAGACTCAGCCTTTCGTGAATACTGCTATTGTAGCAAATTATGATTATAATCACCTGTTTGAAATCACATCATTTAGTTTTTTTCCTAATTACCAGCCCTAAACTGTCCCTATCCCAACTTTTTTTGGAATGTGTTGCAGGCCTGAAATGCAGGAATGGATGTTTATTACAAATGAAAGAAGTTGACCCGACAAAACCTGAATATCTTGCGTTCATTCTGTCTGCAAATAAATAAAAGTCAAAATAAATGTAAGAAACATTGCATATATTTTTATTTGCATTTGGGGTTGTACATCTACTGGGACTGTGGTAGCCTAACGGGTAAGGTACTGGACTATGGACCAGAAGGTCCAGGGTTCAAATCCCACCTCTGCCAAGCTGCCACTATTGGGTCCTTGAGGAAGACCCTTAACCCTCAATTGCTTGGATTGTATCAATTGTAAGTCGCTCTGGATAAGGGCGTCTGCTGAATGCTGTAAATGTAAATGTACATCTGATCTTACTTTCCCACATAAAAAGAACACCAGCACAGAAACCTATTATATTTTTCCTTCTTCAAATCAACTATAAACATGGTTTCTCAAGGGCTATTATTACCAGTCTATACGCTGTCAAGTATGGGCAGAAACCCGTCTACAACAGGCAAAGAAAGCGCTTCGGCACAGTAGAAAGCTTGGATGACAGCAGCTGTAATTTCTACAGTGATTAGCACAGAGAAGATTTTGGACACAAGAGAGAAGTCAGGATCGGTGGGGGCGAACTGTGGCTGGTTTCACAGAGGCAGGTCATCTGTTGTCATATGTATCATGCCAGACTGTCAACTTAACTTGAGGAAAAGTTGGGCCACTGATCTCGAGAAAAATTACCCACCTGCATTCAGCCATGCAGGTGGAAAATAGAGTCGTAGTAACTTTGTGGTATCTTGCTACAGGCAAGCACTGAAGACAATGCTTTATAAATGTTACACTCTCAAAAGGGCACCGGCTCTGGTTGATTCTAAATAGTTTTGAGGACAGCAGAGGGTCCTCACAATGTGGAAGAACAACAGACGACTTGCAAAAGATATACTGTGTTTACACTTGTCTAAAATTTGCTAAAGATCCCTCTCTAACCGCAGTCTCTCGAATGTGGTTTGGGTGATCTGATCACGATGCGTCTTGGATGTGCTTACACCTGTTTTCCATGCAGTCAAGTGAAATCCTCAAAAACAGATGTTAATACAAGGTGTAAACAGTCTCTGTGATTAGAAATGATGGAGCAAAATACATTTAGATGTAATAGCCAAAAGCCTCCAGCAGGTGTCTCACACTATCGTGTATAGAACAAAGTTTCACTTGCCTGGTGGAGCCGGTTTATTCCAGTCCCAGCCTCCTCCCATGGTGCTCTGCTGCTGGATGTTTACTGTGGGGGTAGTGGGAGGCACAGGGGAGCTGCAGCCTGGCAGAGATTGGAACATGTTAGATTTGGCTGGAGTTCTGCAGCTCATATTTAACCAGGTGGCTGTCCAAGCTCCAGTCTGACTCACGCCATGAATGTTTAATCCTCTGTGGCCTGAGTCACCAAGCAGTTTTAAGGGTGATGCCCTGGTTTGACATTTGAGTCTATTTGTATGTAACACAGATTAAGTGATTGCAAAGTGATTCATAACCTACTTTCCAGTGCAACCTGCAATAATACTGTAGCTTAGGTTGTTATGCAATTCTTTCTTTTTTTATAAACCACACTAACTATAAACAATAGCTTCAAATAATCGTTTTGTTTGTATTGCACTGAAATGTCAAAACTCACTGTTTACTTCTGTGTTTTCAGTGTCTTTTTTATTTGTTGTAAAGCACCTGTTATCAACCACTAGCAAAGCTACACACTCTAAGGGGGTTAAACTTAAATAAGGTCTCACCATACACTCAACAGCTAGCACAGTGGATCCCAAAGTTGGGGTTGCAGCAAGGCAATCAAATGAGGCCTGTTTAAGCCAGCAAAATGTCAGATAAAAAAAATTAGCATAATATTCTCATCTACAAAAGGGGGCACTGCAGAAAAGGTTTTGTGAACCACCGAGCTAGAACATGTTTCTCAGCTACAAATAAAGCCGGCCATCTCCTATTGTACCTCCTCCAAACTGTAGTTCATTCAATCACTGCAATGCTCAATGAGAAGATTTGGGACTTAACTACAGTCAAGCTAGAAAGTCTGTACACCCCTTTCAGCTTCTCCAAGTTTTATGTTACAGACTTATTCTACAATAGATTTGGTTAATTTTTTCTCACAATTCTACACAAAACAGCCCACAAAGTGAAAGCAGGCCTTTAGAAAATATGCAATTTCATTTTTCTGACAAAACTGGTACACAGCCATTTTCAGCTCCTTCCACAGATGTTCAATGGAATTCAGGTCTGGGCTCTGGCTGGGCCAAACAAGGACATTCACAGACTTTATCCAAAACCACTCCTTTGTTCTCTTGGCTGTATGTTTCGAAGCGTTGTCATATTGGAAGGTAAACCTTCGCCCCAGTCCGAGGTCCAGATCGCTTTGGATCAGGTCTTCTTCAAGGATCTCGGTGTACTTACCTGCATTCTCTATCAGGACTAGTCGCCTCAACCCCAAATCATAATGCTATCACTGCCATGCTTCACTGTAGGGATGGCATTAACCAGCTGATGAGCAGCCCCTGGTTTCCTCCAGACGTGAAAGCTTGGTACTCAGGCCACAAAGTTCAATTTTGGGTGCATCACCTGTTGGCAAACTCCAACCAGGCTGTCATGTCTCTTCTACTAAGGAGTGGCTTCCATCCATAATTTGTGAAGTGCTGCCTGGATGGTTGATATTCTGAAAGGTTCTCCCATCTCCACAAGGATATGCTGGAGCTCTGTTAGTGACCCTCAAGTTTCTGCTGACCTCCCAGGCCAAGGTCTGTCTTCCCTGATCGCTCAGTTTGGCCAGGTTTAAGAAGATTCTTGGTATGGAGTTTGCTCTGACTTGCACTGTCAACTGTGGGACCTTATATAGGCAGGTGTTGGCAATCTTCAATCATGTCCAATCAATTGAATTTCCCACCCGTGGACTCCAATTAAGTTGTAGAAACATCTCAAGCAGTATCAGTGGAAACAAAATGTACCTCAAGTCACTTTGGGTGCCATATCAAAGGGTGTGCACGTGTGTACATATGATATTTTAAATTTTGATTTTGATTAAATTAGCACAAATGTCTAAAGCCTTGATTTCACTTTGTCATTGTGGGCTGTTTTGTGTAGAATTTTGTGACAAAAAGTTAACTCAATCTATTGTAGAATAAGTCTGTACCATAATAAAATGTGGAGAAGGTGAAATGGTGTGCAGACTTTCTGGCTTGACTGTGCCCTTTTCACATAAGATCACAGACAGCCACTAATCGGCTATAGTTGACCTAAATGAAAAACCTAACTGGAATTAGAAACCAGAGTGGCAACACTCACACCCAACATGTAGGGCCTTGTTTGCTATCTCTGGCCTCTGGCCACACATGGCCGTGACGTCGATGATCTCCACACAGTAGAGAAAACAACTTTCTATTGTGCCAGTCAGGAGCCGAAATAAGATGTACAGTGACTATAGAAAATCTTCATACTGTAGCAGGAGGCAATCATGGGGAAACCCTCCTTTAGGTGTGCTTATGAATATTTGATGCAAGCAAAAGATTGCTTCCCGTAGGAAAATGGTTATAATGTAGATGGTTGTGAAATTGTTTTATGTGGTTGCCCTAAGCGATGCTTGAACCGAGGAGCTAATTAATGCCAGGCCCTGATTCTACCACTAAGCAGCTATGGGGGGCACATTCACTCCTTCAAACTAGAGCGAGTAAATGGCAGGAAAGGACAAAGAAAAAATGCCAAAACAGCACACTCATAGACTAGTCTCTTGCTCTTTTTCTAGCACGTTCCTTGTTTACATTTCTCACTGGTTCTCCTTTTCATTCAAACAAATCTCCCTCTTTTATTTTCAGATATTTTGTACTCTTGTCCAAACTTGTTTCTTTTCTTTTGAACACAATGGTCGCAAAATATAGTGCTTGGATTTCGATCCAGAATGCTCAGTCTTTATCTAATCTGACCATAAAACCTTTTGCCACATGACATCAGAAGCTCAAACAAGACTCAGTCTTGGTACTTTATCAGAAGAGGCTTCTTTCTTGCCATCCTGCCATACAGGCCAGCTTTGTGTAAAGTCTGTAAGATTGTTTACAGATGTACTAACCAAGCTCAGCCATAGAGGCTTGTAGGTCCTTCAGAGTTGCCACTGGCCTCCTGGTAGCTTTCCAATATCCTCCTTTTGGAGGGATGGAAATATTTAGGCAAAGTGTTGGTGGTACCACACATTTTCCACTTCTTCAAAAGTGATCTGAATGGTACTCTGGGGGAGTTCAATCCTCTTGTTTTCCACAGCTTCAATCCAAAGCCATTTTTGAAAGCAGTTGTCTGACCACTGTGAAGTCTTTACCATGTTACCATGCTTTACTAGTTGTGGAACATCTGGTTTTATTCTAAAGGACTGAAAACAGCTACAAATGGTATCAGGCAAGGGCCAATTAGCCTGGTGTGTGATCTGAAAGGTCCAAACCAGGTATTTTACTAAACAAATTATTATAAATCATCTGATTTTTATGTTATATCCACTTTGATGTTGAGGGTTATAATATCTAAAACTGCTGGAAAATTTTCATTTAATTAATTTTCATGTTCAGGTGGTTTGGAGTTTGACAGGGTACGATGATTTTCTACAGTTATTGTAATGAACAGAATATAGCATACTATTTTGTCCTGATCAGAAGTATCAACTGTGTATCAAGTACAGTGGCACCTCTGTTCTCGGGCCACCTCGGAACTCATCGAATTCGGTTCTGGATCCATTTTGACTAAAAACATTTTTTGTTTGCTCAGTACTTGCATAAACTTGTATGAGTAGAGCCACACCACTCGTTTCGACCAAAACTCACAATCCATGATTCACGAGTCACGACTCGGTAAACAGTGATTCAGGTTCACAATAGCCCTCAGAGAAGGTCTCAGATATTTTTATTGTGGTTTTCTTTATTTTTACATCTACAGAAATGTATTCTTAGTGCAAATAAGTCTCCATGGATCCTATAAAGGTTAGTTATAAGAGCCAATCCGAAAGAGAAACAGGAACTGAATACTCCAGAAGACAGGCTGCAGTTAGCTTAGCAGCCATGCTACCACCCTGAGTTCCTCCATAGAGGAGGAAAAATTTACCCACTAAATTACATGAGATTTTTCAACACTTTATTGTAAAAAAACGCTTTGTGTTAGTGATTTTGGCCAACTGTAAGTTAATGTAAGTGTTTTAATATCTGTCCATATCTCTGCTTCAATGCAGTATAGACTGCTTTACCAAACACTCGTTAAACTCCTCAGTTCATGATACATTTAACTTAGGATGGATTTGTCGGAATGTAACATCTTCGTAAATCAGGGAGCACCTGTACAATACAACTCTATTAAAGTATATAATGGCTTAATGAAAACACATTAATATCTGACTGTAACATAGGGGTGTGTGATATGTATAATCTACGATAATTTTTTAATTCTTATTTTAACGATGTGTGAGCCGATATTATCGAGATTGTCCACTCACTTTGTAGAAAGCAATCAAATACACACCTTAAGAGTTCACATATTTACTGAATCATGTAGCCAGGTAAGCGTGCACAAACCAAGCTAGCAATCTATCAAAAAGCGCATGACTGAAGTGAAAAATAAGGAACAAACTGTGCGAGCAGACAAAATACAGACACCACCAGGATTACAGTCTACGTCGTTAGATTTAATGGCTAGACATGGCTCATCCTCTCTCGCATGGAGGTGAATTGGCTTTGAAAAGACTGAAAAGGATGTTGCTCAAAAGATGGCAATCTGTAAACCATGTCAGAAATCGGCTGCTGTTAAAGACAGCTCAACAGCTAACTTATTTCAACATCTGCGAACTGACTACCGTACAGAATATGAAGATTACCACAAACTTCACCAATGAAATGCGCTGTCGAGGTCAGGTATGGCTCAGATGTTCTGCTTGGCCATAAAACTGTTGTTGTGGTAAAATGTGAAACCTTCTTCAGTTTATGTGTTACAGTTTTCACTTGAATGCTTCAGATTTAAGCAAATAAATAAGACCTGTTTTCCTTACATTTAAATTTCCTTCAATGTTATTTCCATTAATGTCATTAGCAAGCAACAATGAATAACCTATCAACAAGAGAAAGCTAGTACAATGTAGGACTTTAACAAACTCATTTTTGAAGGATCATCTAATTATCGTTATCGACAAAATCCCAGAAAATAGAGATATCATTTTTTGTCAATATCGTACACCTGTAACAAGAGGACTTCATTATCCATTAAAGTTCAACCAACCTCACAGCTAGCCAGTTTAACACAGATACAGACTAAGCTAGGCAATTACAGATATAGCATATGGTAGCTATCACAGCACCAGCAGCATTCTCATGTTCTACATGGTGGAAGAATGAGAACGTGCAGCATGCAGAAAAGTCTCTGCTTGCCCAAATTACCTGGACCCAGGAAAGCCCCTATGAAGTCTTGAGGATTGGAAGCAGACGGTGCTGAACCAAATGGGTCAAAACCTGCCGGAAAGAACAGAAAGAACGTCCATATCAGGCGCAGTTAACAGCAGTTAACTGACTAATCCTGCCAATAGCAAAAGCATATTGATATGCTATTACATTGTTTTTGTAAGCATTGGATCCTAACAGCCTAAATTTGTCCAGGCCAGGAAACTAATCCATCACAGGCAATTACTCACCTACCCATTCATCCACAGTTGTGGGCAATGCAGATCGAAACTCTGGATCAAACTCGATGGAATCTGGAGCTGTGCCACACCAACACTACCTACTGATAGTGGGCCGGCACATATTTTTTAAAGCCTTCTAAGGAATTATTATCATTTATGGAAATGTTTTTGGAGGCATGTCAGATTTATTTATATAGTACATTTTACAATGGAGCATTGTCTCAAAGCAGCTTCACAATTTTAGAGTCTTCTAATATCTAAGGTCAATCCCAAATTAAGCACGCCTATGGCAACAGCGGCAAGGAAAAGCTCCCTAAACTTTATAAGGAAGAAACCTTGGGAGGACCAAGACAAGGAGGATATCCCATTCATGTTAACTACGGTAGGCTTCTGGTTCTAGTACGGTAGGCTTCTAGTACTGAGACAAATTTCAGTTTCAGGTTGAACCACCATTTTCGGCCATTTGTGGCCCAACTTACCCTGTATATATATAGTCTTCTAATCGTTTGAGCCCTCTCATGCTCCATAGCCCAACCACAGCTCACTGTACAACTGTATTCGGTCTTTGTTCTACCTCTACCTGTTCTCTTTTCCTGCTCATATTACTTTGTGCGTTTCCTGTTTCCTTTATACAGCTATGCACCAGTTAACATCCATCTCATCAAAGTCCACTCGCTGTACCAGTCACGCTATCGGTCACGCAGTACAACATGGACATAGAGCAGCTGCGAGAGAATTCAACATTAACGAATCAATGGTACGGAAGTGGAGGAAGCAAGAAGACGCCCTGCCCCAGGTAAAGACCAAACTGAGCTTCCGAGGGATCTTAAGAGTTTTGTTTCATTTAATGCGCCTTATAACTCGGTGCGCTTTATGTATGAAAATAGATCCGTTAGCAGTCGATCACTGATCTCACGCCTTATAACCCGGTGCGCTTTATAGCCCAGAAAATACGGTACCATCTGACGCCAAACATCTTATTACTTACAATCTGGTTAACTGTTACTGTTTTACTGTCGATTAGTTGTTAAAATGTAAAATAAAATGTAATATTGCGTAACATAATATAAATAACTACTCCCATAATATGTCAAAATCATTTATTTACCCTCCAACTTACCCTCTGTAGGTCGAGGTGACGGGCAGGGTGACGATGATGAGGCTGATCTTTTGGGAGTGGACTGGGCAGAAGCATAACCACTCGCAGGCTGTGGGGCCGAAGCTCCAAACAGATCTCCCAGCAGGTCCGTGTTGGTGTTGGGAGGCTGTGGGGAAGCTGGGGGAGGTTGAACAACACTTCCATCCAGACCCAGGAGGTCCACGTCCTCAACGGGAGGGGGGGCGGCAGCAGGCTGAGCCTCGACTTTACTGGCGTTTTTGGCTTTCTCGCCGCTGCCGCTACTCTGCTGGCTGGAGAGTGAGAGCATGTCATCATCTGAGGGCTCGCTCTCTTCATTCGGGCCCACGAGCCCTCCTTGGGCGCCATGCGACTGTGCTGGATCTTTAACAACACATAGAGGCCAAACTTACACAAAGATTTGTTTAAGCACACAATCCTTTAAGAAATGAATGATCTTGGAGGGAAAACTACATGGCTACAACTGCATCATGGCTATGTTACTATCGACTAATCACTCAATGGTCTATTTGGCACACTGTATCAATTACGATCTTAAAGCCTTGTCACACCAAGCTTACTATCACCTATTGATTGCTATTGATTTTTTTTTTTTTTTACAAATGTGTTACTCTTTTTTTATTCTTTGTATTATTGTTATAATTATTGTCCAGATATTTATGTGATTAAGGGCAGGATAGATCCCAGTTAGAGCGGTCTGGGTCCTTTCTGTGTGGAGTCTGCATGTTCTCCCCGTGTCCACGTGGGTTAACTCTGGGTTTCCTCCCACAGTCCAAAGACATGCCTGTTAAATGGTGTTTCTAAAGTTCCCCTAGTGGTTGAGTGCGTGAGCCCTAAGATGAATTGGCACCCTGTCTAGGGTTGTTCGTGCCTTGCTCCCTGTGCTGCTGGCTATGCACCGGCTTTCCCGCAACACTGATCATTGTTAAGCGGTTAAGAAAATGAATGAATGATGAATGTGTGTGATTAATACACGCAACTTAACATGCAGATACCATTAAAACAGCATTGTTTACATAACTGCAATGTAACCTGTGCTCTATATACTATATAAACAAAAGTTTGTGGACACCCAAAACATGGGTATTAGAATGAAATGTGCCCCCTCTTAGCTTCTACAACAGCCATTGTTCTTCTGAGAGGGCTTTCTACTAGATTTTGGAGCATCACTATGAGGTCAGCTTCTGATGACAAAAAGCCCTGGTGCATCAGAATGCAGTTGAAAACAAGGTTCTGTGCATACCAGCCACGTTCTCAATCAAAGTTGGGAAGTCAATTCTCTCTTTAAAGTCAACAGGGCAGAAAGTTGATGATTTGTTGGAAGCGGAAACCTATAAATGGGTCATATTCAGAGTCACTGGGGTATCAGTACAACCCATTCTACTGCCACTGTTTGAATATGGAGAATCCAGAAATGTATGCTTTATGAAATTGCAAAGGCCATAGTGGGAAGGAAGTACCTGAATATGCAGGGGTATCAAATTATACGATCATACGGATCTACCAGCAGTGGCAAAAATCCAATCTACAGGACATTCTTGTCAGAATTTGTGAAGGAACTGCACGATATTAGGTACGTTTCAGTCACAGGTCACTAATTTTTACTTTTTTTGTCTTCTAAGTTTTCTTGTGTTCTTAGCATAGTTGTTTGTGAATCCCTATTTGATCATGCTAAACCAGCTACTATTATTACTGACTGCATTTTAGCAAAACAATGCACTTTCGCTTGACTGCACTTTCGCGTTAGATACTGGCAAAATATGTTTCGGATTATCACCACCCCCTTTAAAATTTCGGGTGGCCCACCAACCCCCACCCCCAACTGATTCTGCCCTGGTGCCAGTTCTGAGAGCATCTCAGAATATCAAAGCATACCTCATTACGCATCTGGAAGGTGACTTATTATGTTTGACATGAGATGTAGTTTATCCAAGAATGACTCAGTTGATTTTCTCCAGGTACTCTGCCTTTCCACCCACGTTCCAGATACATGTACTAGGTCAGTCGATACAAATGTCTGAGTACACACCAGTACATTGGAGATGGCTTGGGAGATGGGGACAAAAATGCTCAACTGGACTACTATAATGTGAATGTGTGTACGAGTATATGTGCCCAACGATGGATTGGTGCCCTGTCTAGGGTGCGTCCATGCCGCCAGCTAGCTACTGGCTTTCCCACAACCCTGTGCATGATCAAGCCGATAAGAAAGTGAATGAAGTAATGTGAATGGACTAATCTAGTCCGACTGAAGTGTATATACACGATTTCCATTCCAATAAAGCTATTAATCCTGTTATTAACGGATTATTAGGCTGCATATAAACATAGCCACTGACACTGAACACTGTATAGCCTTCGCAGTTTCCAACTTTGCAACAGAATTCAAATATCACTCAGCCTTGGTAATACTAGATCTTAAGTTTCTCATTGGTGTACCAGTGCTCTTTAGAGTTTAATTCATCAAACCAACGTACACCATTGACTATTTAACCATGCAGCTCCAGTGGCCAGCTGCTGGAAATGACAGTTTTGCTTAAGGAACTCTGTGTTGGACCGGTGCCCTGTATATCTCCCTGCACCCTGTGAATTCTGGGTTTGGCTCCAGACTCTCTCTCACGACCCTAACCAGTATAAGCTTGTGTAAAAGGGGATGCTTTGCTATTTATCCACTGTCTATGACTAAATTTCTTTCTTCTACTTAATCTACTTTAGGTCTTACCTTCTAAATCCAAACCCTCCAGTTCATCTTTGTTGAGCATGAATAAAAACAGTACTTAGCACTTGGTGGTAGCATAACAGCAATGCAGACAGACTCAAAAGTGTCCTACTGTTTATGAATGTGCTATTGTTCGTTCAAAGTA
This sequence comes from Ancistrus triradiatus, assembly GCA_025084515.1. Taxonomy (NCBI): domain Eukaryota; kingdom Metazoa; phylum Chordata; class Actinopteri; order Siluriformes; family Loricariidae; genus Ancistrus; species Ancistrus triradiatus. The sequence continues at coordinate 52,456 of JAJAGP010003316.1, read as the reverse complement.
CATCAGATCAACTTTTTTCTTTTGGCCACTCAAAAAACGGTGTGATAAAAAACATCCTTAGGGGGCGGGGGAGTGAATCACAGTGAAGACCAAATGTCCCCACCAAGGATAAAAAGATCTGACATTTTATCTGGAGGAGACATTTTACTAGTCCAAACAAGAACAGCTTTTACATGGGGACACCTTGCAGGTCCCCATGAGGAAAACAGCTTTTTTTTACAAAAACTGTAACTTTCTTTTGAAAAACCAAAAGATTCAAAAGATTTGCTTTAGGTTACTGGTGTAGCATTAGGTGTAGGTGTAGCATCAATTAGCTACAGTGATCACTGTGTCAATGGAAGGTCCCCACAATGATAGAGAGACAAATGTGTGTGTGTGTGTGTGTGTGTGGTACTACCTGCAGAGGCGAGTGTGTCCTTGTGTTCCTGGTGGGAGGAAAACAGCACGTTTGGGGACAGGTCTTTGGTGGGAAACTGTTCCCAGGGTGGCGTTAGGTCTTTCTGCTTCTCTGTGTTTTCCACCTCAATGTCCAGAAGCACTTGGAACAGCTGAGGATATTTATCTGGAGAATCACATGCATCCAACTCTGGCCTACACACACACACACACACACACACACACTTGTTATACATTTAAAACAATACATGCCGAAATACAGCCTGGAATATATGAGTACCATTTTCCTTCACATTTGTTTACACTGTGAAAATATCAGATAATTCCACCAGATTGCAACAATTCCTTGGCCTGCCCAATTGCCAGATTTATCACCAGTGAACATTTATGGGACCAGCTGGGACACTAGCTTCAGTAAACTATGAGTGTGGAGGATCTACAGGCCTAGCTGTGAGCAAATGTGTCACAGAAGCATGTCTAGCAGTCAAAGATCTCTCACCAAGCAGCACACTACTCAAGAGTAGCCTCTGGGAGCCTTTTTATAGACCCAGTGTCTAATCAGACCAGACCAATTTTCTATATTTCTGCATAAATATGACCTAAGACATCGTCAGATTTTCACACAAGTCACAAAGGTAGATAAAGAGAACCCAGTTAAACAAATGAGACAAAAATATTATTCTTGGTCATCATGTATTTATTGAGAAAAATGATCCAGTCCAGATCTGATGGTGGACTCATGAACATTAACATTAGCCAATGTGAGAGAGGCCTTCAGTTGCTTAGAAGTTACCCTGGGTTACTTTGTGACCTCGTCAACTATTACACGCCTTGCTTTTGGAGTGATCTTTGTTGGTCGACCACTCCTGGGGAGGGTAACAATGGTCTGGAATTTCCTCCATTTGTACACAATCTGTCTGACTGTCAATTGGTGGAGTCCAAACTCTTTAGAGATGGTTTTGTAACCTTTTCCAGCCTGATGAGCATCAACAACTCTTTTTAAATAGGTTCTCTTTATCTGCTTTTAGGACATGCTAACACTTTCCATAAACATGTGGTGAAGAAGCAAGAAGAATTTTGCTAGATCCTTCTTCTTCTTCTTCTTCTTTTTCTTCTTTCTGCTTCTCCCTTTATCATTTTTTTGTCTCCCACCTCTATTTCCCACTTTTCGCGCCCTCTCCCTTTAATCCACTCTCTCGCCCTTCCCTGCACCTCCCCACGATCCTCTCCCGGTCCCGCTACTCGCCCCCACCCTCCCTTCTCTCTTCCTGGTCACTCCCCGCCCCTAATTCCCCTCCGTCGTTTTTTCCTTAGTTGTGCCATCGGTGACGTCTCCTATGCATCGATTCTGGACGTGGGTTACCGGTCTTTTGGAAACCAATAAAACTGTGGTCCCGTCTCGCCACCCTAACTCGCTTCCAGCGCTCGTGAACTGCTCGGCTTTAGCGGCGTCGGTCCCTCCGTTACTTGTACACCATTATTTATAGCCCCACCCCCTTCTGGGCCGTCCTGTATAGCCCGTCGTCATGTCATTTATTTCTCTGGGTCACTCCGCCCTTTCAGTTCCCTTGAGTGCCCCCCTTTCTTTCGCCTCTTCTTGTGTCTCCTTCCTAAATCCTGTGTCCACCCTAGACCACCTAACCCTAAAGAGAAGCCTCCCATCTTAAGTTCTTCCGCTGCTGCTGCCAGGCCGCCGGGCGTCCCTCTACTTACTTCCTTTACCCATCTTTTATCATTTTCCGCGGCTTTCTCATCCCCCCTCCCTGCCCATTCACCTTTTCTCCCTCCTCCTTCAAGATATTCTCCCCCCACTCATTGTGGGTTCCTTTCATCTTTTGCTGCTGCGAACCCTTTTTGTTGTCACAACCTCCCCTCGCTTACACTGCTCTTCTATCTTTCTCCGCTTCTACACCCTTCTCTGCCCCTGACCGGACGCCCCTCCGCATCACCGCCCTTCACCTTTCCCCCTCTGGTCTGTTCGTGTCTTCGGAATTCCCTCCCCCCCCCCCCGGCGCGCCCCGCGCCGTCCCCAGTCCCAGAGAGCGCGCCCGACGGGAGTCCTGTTAGGTGAACCACCCCGGCCATCGGCGTGCCCGTCCATTGTCTGTTAAACTCATATTTTCACTCACCCTCTAGCACCGCGCGAGGCGAGGGTCTGCCTATTTTCACCCCCTCGCTCGCCCTGGTTCCTTTTTCACGCGGGTTTTTCTCGTCCCCTTCCCGAAAACCAGGCGTGGGGTGCACACGCGACGCCCACGTTTCCCGTGACACCTGGGGCGCTCTGGACCTTTTGTTGACCATGTTGATCCCCCTGAAAGCCTGATGTTCCACCTCCTCCCTTTCATCATTTACACCACCTGTATTCTTTCCCTTAACTTCGCCTACATTTTACTTTTTTCCTCTCCTTTCCCTCCTTCCTCCTCCCCCCGGTCTCAGTCCCCTTTCTCTATCCAACGCCCCCCCGTTTTCCTTTCGACCTTTTCTCAGCCTACAGATCACAATGTCGTCTGCAAAACATCAATTAGTCCCACGGCGATTCCTGTCCTACCTCATCTGTTAGTCTGTTCCATCACCATGCAAATAAGAAGGTACTTCCTCCGGGCCGATCCTTGTGGGCAGTCCCACCCCCTACCTTGAAGCTATTTGTCCTCCTTCCCCTCACATATCTCCCTACGCTTTCCACTGTCTTTTTTTTCCCTACCTTTCTCCCTTCCCTCCTCTCCCCTCCTTGTCCCGCACCCTTCCTTCTTTTCCCGCCGCCGCGATGAGTGGCTTAGCTCTCCTTTCTCCTCCCGGGAAGTCCCCCCGGTCCGGGCTGACCCAGACCCTTTCCCCCTTTTCGACCGACGCTTCCTCAGCTCTTTCTCTCCCCCCTCCCCCCCTGCCTCCGTTCCTTTTCTCGTTTCCCTTTCCCCTTCGCTAGGCTCTCCCCTGACATCTGTCGCATCGACCTCGCATTTAGCCTTCGAAGAAGTCCCCACCTCGCGCCCCCTCAATCCGGCGTCCCATGGTGCTCTTTTCCTGGCATGAAACCATAATACTGTTGTTCAACACAAACTTCCACCGCGCCCGAGTGTAATGGGTCCGTGTTCTCTCCTCTCTTCCCCCCCCTCTGCTCCCGTCCCCCTCTTCCTTTTTTTGTCCGGGATCCTCCCCGGCTTTCTTCCCCCGTTTTCCTCTCCTCGCCCTCTTTCCCTCGCCCCTCACTTCTTTGCCCCCTCTTAGATCCCCTTCCCCTCTTCCTCCTTCCATTCCTCCGGCATAACTCCATTCACCACCAGAATTCCATTGGAATATCTAGTCAAAAAAACCACTCTCCAGCTCTCCTAGACTTTTCAGATCTCAACCGGTCAATGTCCAATCAGGTCCCCACTGCCTTTCCGTTCCTTCATCCCTTTTCACAGCTTTCCCTTTCCTTGTTTCCTCCTCCCTGAGGTCCCCGCAGCTTCCCTGCCTCCTGGATATTACTCACCCTCCTGCTTAAAAATCGGTACAATTACACTCTTCCTCCATTCCTCCGGCAATACTCTCATTCAGACCAGAATTCCATTGAAATAATCTAGTCAATAAACACCACTCCAGCTCTCCTAGACTTTTCCATACCTCAACCGGTATGTCATCAGGTCCCACTGCCTTTCCGTTCTTCATCCTTTTCAAAGCTTTCTTCACTTCGTCCTTGCTAATCTTTGCTACATCCTGTTCCACAATTTCTACGCCCTCCAACCTTCTTTCCCTTTCATTTTCTACATTCATTAACTCTTCAAAATACTCCTTCCATCTTTCCCTCACCCTCTCCTTACCTGTCAGTACATTTCCATTTCTATCCTTGATCACCCTGACCTGCTGCACATCCTTTCCAGCTCTATCTCTCTGTCTCGCCAGCAGATACAACTCCTTCTCTCCTTCCCTACTGTCTAACCTTTCATATAACTCATCGTAGGCCTTCTGCTTGGCCTTTGCTATTTCCCTCTTTGCCCTGTGCCGCATGTCCTTGTACTCCTGCTACTCTCTTTAGTCCTGTCCCTGTCCCATTTCATCTTTGCTGTCCTCTTTCTCTGAATAACCTCCTGCACTTCCTTGTTCCACCACCAGGTTTCCTTTTCATCCTTTGCCTGTCCAGAAGACACATCCAGTACCTTTCTACCTGTCTGTCTAATTACTGTTGCTGCTACTACCCAGTCATCTGGGAGCTCTTTCCTATCACCCAAAGCCTTTCAGCTCCTCTCTGAACTCCTTACAACATTCTTCCTTTCTCAACTTCCACCATTTGGTCCTCTGCTCTGCCTTTGTCCTCTTCCTCTTCCTAACCACCAGATCCATCCTGCACACCACCATCCGATGCTGCCTAGCTACACTCTCCCCTGCCACTACCTTACAATCACCAATCTGTTTTAAGCAACCTCTTATACATAGGATGTAGTCTACCTGTGTGCTCCTCCCTCCACTCTTATAAGTCACCCTATGCTCCTCCTTCTTTTGGAAATATGTGTTAACCACCACCATCTGTCGTTCTAGGTTCCTATCCTTAACACCAAACCTGCCCATCACTTTCTCATCTCCTTTTTTACCAACATGACCATTGAAATCTGCACCAATCACCAGTCTCTCCTCCCTGGGAATGCTCTCAACCACTTCATCTAACTCCCCCCAGAATCTCTCTTTCTCCTCTAATTCACAGCCAACTTGTGGTGCATAGCCACTAACAACATTCACCATTACGCCCTGAATTTCCAGCTTTAAACATATTATTATATCTGACACCCTTTTCACCTCAACGACATTCTTTACATAGTCCTCCTTCAGGACCACACCAACTCTATTTCTCTTCCTATCCACACCATGGTAGAACAGTTTAAACCCTGCACCAATGCATCGAGCCTTGCTACCCTTCCACTTTGTCTCCGCACACACAAAACATCAACCTTTCTCCTCTGCATCATCATATCAGCCAGCTCCCTGCCTTTCCCTGTCATCGTCCCTACATTTAGGGTTGCTACCCTCAGTGCTATAGTCTTGCTGCTCCTGATTTCTCTCTGTCTTCTCACACGCTTCCCTCCTCTTCATCTTCGGCAAACAGTAGTCCAATTTCTGCTGGTGCCCTGTTTGCTACCAGTACCAGTGGCGGTCGTTGTTAACCGGGCCACAACCGATCCGGTATGGTGAAATTATTATGAACTCGCATACTGTATTTGGCAAATGTTTTACACCGGATGCCCTTCCTGACGCAACCCTCACCATTTATCCGGGCTTGGGACCGGCACTAGAAATACCCTGTCTGAGCAAACTAGCGGCTGGTTTATTTTGCTAGATCCCTGTTCTTTAAATAAACTAGAGTGCCCACTCACACCTGATTGTCATCCCATTGATTAAAAACACCTGACTCTAATTTCACCTTCAAATTAACTGCTAATCCTAGAGTATAATATTTTTTATTATATTTTTGTCTCATTTGTTTATCTGGGTTCTCTTTATCTACATTTAGGACTTGTGTGAAAATCTGATGATGTTTTAGGTCATATTTATGCAGAAATATAGAACATTCTAAAGGGTTCACAAACTTCCAAGCACGACTGTCCATATCTGCCTGAAACATAACTGCCTGCCAAGCTTTGCAGCAATCCAACATTTCTATTTGAGTGCTTTATTTTTTCTGTCAATTACCTGGCCAGATAGACTAGCTATTGTAGTGGGGCCTGTGGTAGCCTAGTGGGTAAGGTGCTGGACTACGGACCAAAAGGTCCAGGGTTCAAATCCCACCTCGGCCAAGCTGCCACTGTTGGGTCCTTGAGCAAGGCCCTTGCTTGGATTGTAAGATTGTAATAATTGTAAACGTAAATGTAAATGTAGTACAGCACTTGTAATGACACACGTAAGCTATATTAACCACCAAGTCAGCGCTCCATAGAATGAGAATTATGCCACTTAGCATCCATACGATCAACGTCCGTTCACTTATGCAAAGTATCTAAACTTATATGTGACTATGTTTCACAGAACGTTAATGGGGATGTCAACCTGTACACGCTTGTAAATCAGTGTGTGGGAAACACTGCATTATATTGGTTATTTAGTCAATATCGGTACACTGGTGTATCCTAAATAGCTTTGATAGACAAGGTTTAAAATATGGATTTCAGAAAACGTTCAGATGGCATAACGTGCAATTTCACTGTGACAGTGATACATACCAGTATGTTTATTTTTAGAAAACAAAATAACCCTTGAGCAGCATTTAATCTTCTTCAGCGTAACGCACAGTATATCAAACAGAGAAGTGAAAGTTACTTACTTCATAAATTTTAAGACTGTAGTGCCAGGGGCAATGAAGCCTGTGTGGAACTGAATCTGGAATATCTGTGTGTTTGTAACCTGCAACAAGAATGGCATTTAATCACACACGATGTGTCTGCATTGGATTTGTTTACAATGTTAGACAGATAGAGACCTTTCACGTTTCTGTCAGTTTTCAAATGATTATGTTAATTTGATTCATTTTCTTGTGATCTCAAATTGTTTGTAATCCTGTAATTCACTGGGTGCATGCAGAAGTGTACCCTCAGCAGGGTGCCAGTCCATCACAGGGCATGGCCATGGGTTCCTGTTGAAGCATTAGGGGATGACGCCCCATACATAATCAAATGAGCCTCTGTGATGCCCAACCTGGCTGAAAGACACTCGAGTCACCATGATGGTGAGCTAGCAAATTGCAGCTGTGCCACCCAGGTGGTAGATTTGATTCACGCTCTCGGCAATGTTTTAAACCAGACTTGTTCCTTCTGACCAAACATTTCCTCTCATGCAGAGTTTTTTCTTATTTTCTGAAGCATACTTTTGTCCGCCAATGTTTATTCTCTCAGGGTGTCTCAAGATTCCTCACACTCCCTTGACTGCAACTAATTCTAAGAGTCAGTTCTAATAAATAAATCTTAAGCAGTGATTTATGAGTTTTTGAGCGTTTTCAAAGTCTTGCCTAGAGCCCTGTCCTGCAGACCCACATGTCAGCTCTGCTGGTATTCGCCTTGATCGATGAAGTCGTGTCTCTTTTTCATAAATGAGCTGTGTATGGACCATATTTAGCACATCAGTAAGTAGTGACAATCGTATTGAGCTTCTGAATAAACCTGGCCTTACATACTTATGCAATAATAATAAAAGCCATGTCATCTCATTTGCAGGTTAATAAAGTCTGTAAAACATGCTTGTAAAAGTCTACAGCTCAACAAAACAAATGTGGCTGATGTTCTAGTACATGTTTTGGGCACCACTTCAGAATACTTGTAAACCATGAGTGCTCTGCTAGAAAGCGACTTAGTGGTTACAAGAAACATTTGGATGTCATTTCTGACAAATAGGCTGTCATTAAATACTGAACAACAGACTGATTCAGGAAACAAACAGGAATGGTGCGTCATTAAATGTAACCTTGAAACATGAAATGAAATGTAACCTTTCTCCCTGGAATGATTGTGATAAAGAAGTAGAAACACCTTTCCATTGAACAAGTCTATGAAATGTTTTGACCCGCGGGTTGAGTTATTGGATAACTAAAGTTTATGAGAAGGGCTGCATCTCAAACTACGCTCTCTTCCTTATTAGCTCCCTTCACCTACTGACCCATGCAGACAGGACAGGTGCTCAAAACAGGCTAGATCGAGGTACTGACATGCTCTGAACAGCCCCATCTACTGTCACAGAGATGCTCTATGGAATAAGGAAAACTTGCTGCCGTGTTCCTGGAACCAATCCATGACTGTGCGATACTTGTGGCATGGTGCATTGTCCTGCTGAAAGTGTCTTAAGGTAAAAAGCTGTCATTTGAACTTGGTCGGTCACAATGCTTAGATACGTCCTACTGTACAAACGTCCAACCGCAGGTATCAGAAGACCCAGGGTGTGCCAAGAAAACATTCCCCATACCATTACGTTTAGTTATTGTTTGTCTATTTGGTTTAGTTAACATCACTTTCAGCGTCAATCACTATTTTACCATAGACACAAGGTCACATCAGTACAGAAGGTTACACCAAAACTAGTCATACCTACTCAAAATAAGGCCAATTAAGCATAATAAATCAACCTAATGCATGTCTTTGGACTGTGGAAGGAAACCCACATGGACATGGGGAAGACATGCAAACTCTACACAGGCAGAGTCCGAGGTCAGGATCAAACCAAGGATTCTGGATATGAGGTGACCGCGCTAACCGCTGCACCACCATGCCCCCCAACACATACATCATTATTCTTTCCTTGATGGGACGGGTCCACTGATACATGCTGCTTGCTCAAAATTTTGCCCATAACAGTAGAATGCAATGTGAAGAAGAAATCTGGATTAATCTGACCAGGCAATGTTTTTCCACTGCTCAGTCATCCAGTGTTTGCACTCTTTTGCCCAAAGGAGTCTTGTCTTTCTGTTTCCCTTAGACAGCACTCGAACTGGTCGTCTGCTGTTGTTATGTGTTCGAACATGGTAGATGGAGCACCAGAATTATATTCGGGTGCAATTTGCTTGACTGTACACCATCTGTTCATCAAGATGATATTTGGCATCTCCCTCTGATTCTTGACGTCCTCCTCTGATCCCTCTGTCAACAAATTGTTGATGTCCACAAGATACCCCTTAGCATGTTAACCCCTTAGATGTTTTTTCTCCATCACACTACTGTTACATGAGAACAATCCACAAGGTTGGCAGCTTTTGAAATACTGGCCCTGAGTAGTCTAACGCTTATGACCATGCCTCCAAGTTGGTCATGAGTGTACCATACCTCTAAGTATATAAAAAAATACATATGTATGTATATATGTACCGTACCTCTAAGTATATATATATATACTTAGAGGTACGGTATATATATATATATATATGTATATATATATATATATATATATATATATACATAAATATATATATATATATCAGGGGTGGAAGTTGGAGTTTAAGAGCAGAAATCCATCATTAACTCGAAGCTCACTACCTTACTACCAGCCATGTGCTCGCTTGCTCATCAGCTCATGTCTGGACTAGAGACGAAGGGGTGAGGGAAATTCAAGGAGCTACCTTGCACCCAGTGACCTCACCCCCCACCCCCCACCATAGTTTTCTATACTATTCAGTCAAAAGATATAGTTATGACATGGGATGTCCAAACGTTTGTATAAGACTGCATGTTTTTCAATGTTTCAGTCCCATCTGAAAGCAGGTGATCTGATCTTTAGATAGATAAGATATTAAATAAGGTGGCTTAACAAGACCACCATGGTCTTCATTTTCCAGATCTCAGCCTTAGCGGGGATGACTAGCACATGTAGCTTGGACTAAGGATCGGTTCATTTTGAACAGAGTATGGTCTAACTTACACAATACCTTCCTTGAAGTCCTGTTGCCTACCTTGGCTTGTAGTGCGTGGGAGCGCATGTGGTAGGCTGTGATAACCACATCTCCTTGGACACTCACTCCCACATTGAAGACCACCTTGCCCTCATGCACCCTGTACTCCCTGAAAAGAAGAGCATACTGACAAGATCTGCAGACTTCCTGATTCTAAAGATCATATGAAAATGTTATGAAAAATATAACAGTTCCATGAAAAATATCAGACCGTTCCATGTCAAATGCATCTATAAATGTGTCTGAACAGAAAGAAACATTTGGTAAATGTTAAACCTGACTGGGCACACAGCCAAGTGATTGCGAATAGATGGGAATCCTTTCCTCCCTTGATATTCCTCCCTTTTTGTGAACGAATAAAAACTGAACAATAATGTGAAAGAGAGATAAATGGATCCAACCCCCCAGCTCTCCCCTTGACACTAATGCACAAACGCACACACACAAGTGAAGTTGAGGTACACAGTCTGACATGCAGGCTGGACTTGAGTGGATGAATATGGCTCTCCCTCTCCTTGGAAGAAACATAAGCGATTTATGGGATAACCAGCTGTGTTACTACAAAAAACAAAACTAAGTGCCATATATATGACATAAAATTAACTGGAAACACAATAAGCCTCAGAGACATTTGAGTACCCGCCACCCAGAACTGTACAAATTAAGATAATGTTACCTTAAAACTTATTGAGGCAGGTTGTGCACGCCACATGTTAACAACCTCAATTTGACTTTAGTTTGATATGTTTCATGTTTAGTTTTTAGCTTTGTTTCATGTTGATGAGGTGTATGTGCAGCCCATTAGCTTGCGTGTCACACTGGACACTTCAACTAGCAATTAAACTGTGTTCTCAATGATCTAGAGCCTTAATCAGACAGCAACTCTTACAGCTCTCATACTATTTCAAATATTACCGAATTAGTCATTTAACTAAACTAAGGGGCAAGCACATTAGCAGTGTGAAGCCACTTGAAGCACAAATTATATGTTGTATAAACCTTGCACTGATTAATTAGACAAACTGTCACCTCAGTAAAATTGTCAGCATGTTAATATTAAATAATATTAAAGTGTAGCACAGATTCACAGCTTTCACGCTATTGTTTGTTAGTTAATAGCAAATAATACCTCAGAAATAGTAAATCCTTTATATATGAATGACAAAAATTAGACTAAATAATTTTTTTCCTCATGTAAAACTAAATTAAATTGAACAATAATTAAAAAAACTAATATAAATTTTAGCCAAAAGCCTAGGGTTAAAACTAATCAAAATCAGCTGTCAAAATTAACACTGGTCAAGAGGGGACTTGTGTGGAATGTAGTATCAGCCTCAGCATGGTAATGGTGAAGGAGACTCACAACTGCAAGTATAATGTTCATATACTACTGCTGTTGTGTCATGGAATTAAGTTAGAAGATATTTTTCAGGCAAGAATGAAGAATTTGGTTCGAAGTTTTCATTGGGTGAAGTACGCTGCTGTTCCGGTGCAGAATGTACTGTACTGGGTCTTCCTGTCCTCAGGAGTTTGTACTCAGGAGTCAAACATGCCAAGTATATATTACAGAGTAAACTACTTAGAACTGGATGTTCTTGGTATTGAGAAACACGTAGGTTACGTGACTAAATAATTCTGAGAGACTTTGTATGTTGGTCCGCTCAAGGTTTCTTCCTCATCAGGGAGTTCTTACTTGGGAGTTCTTAGGGACTAGATATTTATAAAGCTGCTTTGAGACAATGCTCTGTTGTAAGAAGCACTATAGAAATAAATTTGCCTTTGACTATTTTACGATTTATACTTTGAACGGTTTGGCCATGTCTGAGGTAGCAAGGGCTGGTTGGGGATCATCCTTCATCCAACAGTGACCCATGTTGAACAAGCTGTTTAGGACATTCTTACACCCGCATTCTGTGTTCACCAGTACAGGAGGTGGATGCCTGCAACCCTGACAGGATAAGCAGAGCTAAAACCTGGTGGTTGGGGGGAATTGGGACAGCAAATGCCTATTTCCATGACCTCATACTGGCAACTTCATAACCCCACCCACTTTTAGTTAGGTCATCATAATATTAGACTGCTGCCGTCTGCGCATTGGACGGAGCTTTGTCTCTTTACCTCAATCCTCAAACGCAAGTACATGAGTGTATATTAAATAGGTACAAATGTCCTCTGCTACCTGTCTGTTGCAGTGCTTTACCTCATAATTAGCCACTAAATAAACTGAAAGACTCTTTCAGACAGGAGGGAAGTTTGGTTGAAATTCATTTATCCTGATTGGAATCGCGAGTATGCTGGAACTAATCCAGGCATTCATGCGGTGCCAGTTCATCATTCATTGCCAAGGAGATGGATAACTCGCGTATGGCCTCCTCTCCCACGGACGTGGGCAATTTTGTGTCTGTGTGATGTCTAACCCAGCTGGAAGGCACCACCAGGACTCAACCAGACTGGCCACCAGAGCCACCAGAGCACCTCTGTAAGTGGGAAGTGATGAGTGTAAATAGAGGTTGCTCAAAACACCATCTCCATCTAATACGCCAGGATAATACACACTCTGGGTAGAATCTGATTTGTCAAGTTGAAATTTTGGATTGCCGTCCGTTTTAGTGACGCATGTAGTTCAGACAGCATGATAGGGAGTTAATATACATTATTCTGGAAATTGGACAGCAGGAGTTTGAATAGTGGCGCTTGACTCCAATCTCTAAAGAAGGACAGTATTGTGCAAAAGTCTTAGACCACCGTTGGCAATTGGACCCAAAAATTTCAAACTTAGATTCATCACTCCATAATACTGTTTTCCACTGATCTTCATTCCAAACTTTGTGAGCTTCAGCATATCTTAACCTTTCCCATTCTGAAAAAGAGTGCTACACTTCCAAAAAGACCATTCCTGATCAAGCTTCTTCAGATTGTGGTAGGGCCAACTTGACATCCCGATGAATATGCGAGATGCTGCTATTGCTCAAGTGTAAGAAAAGGTCACACTACTTGCCACTATAGCCTATAAAAGCTGTTATTATGGTGGGGACAAGATATACAAGATATATGATATATGACAAGATATGGCTTACTATGAGACGCTGGAACACAAACTCAGCTGCATTGCTTGTCTTTACTATATAATGAGACCAAGTATGCTTTGGAACCTTGTCTGAATAAAACTGTGTGGAAGACCTGGCCTACCTCATCCTCTCATACTCTTGCGCCGTAGAGAAGATCTTGGTCTCTCCAATCAGGACGTCGCAAAAGGGCCGGCAGCCACTTCGCTGTTTGTTGAAACATGGAATGGGACTAACCGTCACTGCTTTGATTATGAGTGATTTGGAGTGGGGCAGCGTGGGCTTCTCTGAAACCATGCTGCACACGTAGCCTACATACCTTAATGGATAACACACACACAAACACAGGAATATTAGCTAATATTTCGACAAACAGGGGTGCTTGGGTGGCTAGCCCATCACCGCAGGGACCTGGGTTAGAGTCCCAGCGATAATCTCAGGCAGGGTTGGACACTACATGCATACACCGAGGTAGTGCAGGCCAGTCAGGAATCACATCCCAGTACTGTAACTGCGAACCCTACCCTTGCACCCCTTGTTCTCTGAAGATAGGGACTGGAGCCCCTGTGACACGGATAAGGAAAGTGGGGTTGAAATGTGAATAAAATGATATTATATTATAAAATAACTAAAATAATAAATAAGCAGGATTTGTATTAAAGGATTTCTAAATTGGGTTTATTTCTATCGCAATCTGGGCTAAGCTAACATTATGCGTTATCCTTTTGACAAAATTCATGATTTTGTCATTTTTGAGCCCACTACATATGCTCACCAAACACAGAGCAAGTAAGTTGCCATGGTGACCAAGATATTTAGATGTTGAACCGCCTTCACGATCTGGTTAAGCTCGAGTAAATCCCAAAGTTTAGAGCTATTCATACCTCCGGTGTGAGGGCCACAAGCCAGAGCCGGGTCTCTTGGCGCTGAGCAGTTGCATAGCAGGCACCGGGTTGGGAAAGAGGTGGCAGAAGCAAAACATGGCACAGACAAGCACACCAGATGGACCTCTGCCATCCTGAGACACACAGAATTAAAGTCATGGATCCGTGAAGCAAATTCAGTGCATTCTTCAAGACTGACAATTTCAATAAACTCAAATCATTCTTCTTCACATAAAACAATAAATACAACTTACAAATGAAACAATCTTACACTGTGCGAGGCAACTGTTTGTGAAAAACCTTGCTCAAGGGCCCAACACTGACAGCTTGGCAGTGGTGGGGCTTGAATCCTGGACTTTCTGGTCCATAATCCAGTCAAAGTCAAATTTATTTAGCACTTTTAACAGTAGAACCTGGTCTCTAAGCTGCTTTACACATAGCTAGGCTCACAGATCCGACTGAGCAAACCCACGGCAACAGTGGTAAGGAAAAGCTACCTAAACGAGATGAGGAAGAAAAACTTGAGGACCAAGATTCAAAAAGGGAGCCAAACTGGGCAGCCTAGATGTTATATGTAAGAAATAAACTAAATTACCTAAATAACAAATGTATAAAAACCATTCACTACAAAATAAGAATATTATAAAAAGTTAAATATAATGTACCTTCCTGTATCTGAATGTACCTCAATCCTGAAAATGGTTTGGATAACGAAAATTGCGATAGCAGGAGCCATGTTTCCATTATTTCTTACAGGAAAACTCCTTCCTGCACCTGTACATTCCTGGCATGCTCCTGTACATTCAAAACTCTCCTACGTCCAATGATCTCAGCATAATATAATGGCCCAGGGGATTTTCTAATTGGTTCTCCTGTCTGGGCGTTATCTTTGCTTTATTAAGCTTTGCTTCTCTACCATGACAGGGTCTCTTCTCGTATACTAACACACACGAGCATGTCCTACAGTTTCTTGTAGCCATAAACACTACCATATCCCATACAGAACCATGACCTCAAAATGAACCACTGAAAGATTACCACATCTCAGAAGTAAACAAAAAAAATGGAGTGTACGGTAGAGACTGCTGCCTGAAGTTGCTGTTCACATCAGTGTGTAGTGAATGGCAACCTCGAGATCGAAGTTAAACAATAATGAGGACAAGGAGGTAGGCAGCTGTTCGTTATGTTCTCATGCCAAAATAAGGCATACTACCCCAAGCAGACTAATGTAGCCGTGGATACAGGCTACATTAAAAAGAAAATGTGAACTTGGATTTGAGTAGTAAGGGAATTAGGGCCGGTGTACCTGCTGTGTGAACATAGCCTAATTTGTAGTCATTAGTTGTGTTGGAGCCCTCTGAGTCTGATCGTTGTGTCTGTTTAGCCCAACCAAAATGCATAACAGATACTCAGGTGGTAAACCATAGAGCATAAACTCTCTCGCAAAAATGTAATGTAGAACAGTGTTTTAAAAGAACAGGGGGCAGTGATGCAAGTCTAAGATAAGAACAAAGAACTAGAACAAATACACAAGGCTGAGATCGCACTGCGTTTGTTCTTACCGAGCAAGCGATCACGCACACGTTCTTGGGGTTCTGCTTGAGCCAGTTGTACATGTTTTTACACACGGCAAATAGGTTGTGTAGGCTGGGGGCTTGTCTGGACGGCCAACTGCATTCAGAGACCTGGGTAACAGATTTTAAGGAGATTTAGAGGAAAAGACAATCAAAAGAAATTAGGGAATACAAGAAAATACAAGAGTTTGAAAGCAATTCAATAACAGGAGCGGGAAAAGAAGTAAAAAGTATTCATAACTTTTTTTAGTCTGAATGAAATTGTTCTTGTTATGGTAACCAAAAGCAACTATTACCATTGTATGCATAAAGCAATAAGAATAGTGAGAGGACCATACATAAACAGAATAGGTACGAAGCAGTAATATCAATATGAAAGATATTTCATGTTTTGTCTGGTCAACTTCATCTCATTCATCCTTTCCTGCATTTCAGGCCTGCAACACGTTCCAAAAAAGTTGGGAAGGGGCACTTCATGGTTAGTAATAAGGTAAAAAACATACTGATGTTATTTCAAACAGATGTTTGTAATCATGATTTGATACAAAAGCAGTACCAAGGAAAGACTGAGTCTTTGAGGAGCAAAGATGGGCAGATGATCTCCACTTTATCAACAAATATGTGAGAAAATTTTTTAAATATTTAAAAACAATGTTTCACAAAGAAATATTCTAAGGGATTTGCATATTTCTCCCTCTACAGTGCATAACCATTAAACAATTCAATAAATCAGGAGGAATTTCAGTGCATACAGAGCAAGGGTGCAAGCCTAAGCTGGACAAACATGATCTCCGATCCCTCAGATGGCACTGCATCAAGAACCATCATTCATCAATAACTGATAGAACCACATGGGCAAGGGATTACTTTGTCAAACCTTTATCAAGCACTACAATACAAAGTTTCATTCACAAATGCCACTTAAAACTTTACTGTGCAAAAAACAAGCCTCATGTTAACCATGATCAGAAGCGGAATCAATGTCTCTGGTCTCGGAGGCATCTGGGAGGAACCGTCACACAGTGGAAATGTGTATTGTGGTCAGAAGAATCAGTACTTCAGATCTTCTTGGAAGAACTGGATGCTGTATGCTCCGGTTCAAAGACAAAAAGGACTATCCAGACTGTTATCGGCAACAAATCCAAAAGCCAGTCTCTGTCATGGAAAGGAGTTGTCAGTGCTCTTGGCAAACATAATGTACATTTTTATGATGGCAGCATTAATGCATAAAAGTTCATTAAGATTTTATAGCAACATAAGCGATCTTCAAGGTGACATCTTTTCAAGGGACGTCACGTCTGAAAACAACGTGGGCTATATAGACAACTGGACAGCCTTTGAGGGTAAGCCTGGCCTTTTAGGATGGGACGGCGTCCATCCCACTTGGGAGGGTGCTGCTCTCATTTCCTGCAACATTGCCCATAGTCTTATGGCCCGATTGGTTAGGGGCTGACTATCCAGAGCAGGGGTCAGGCAGCAGGCAGACCGGCTTAACCAACTGTCTGCTGGTAGCCATGCACCGTCACCCAGAACCCACATTACTGAAACTGTGTCTGTTACCCGCATCTGTCCTAAACGTAAATGCTCTCAAAAAGTCTGTTTTAATAACCTTATTAGCATAAACACAGATAGCTCCCAAAGAAATAGCAACCTTAGACTAAAGCTAGGACTACTTAACATTAGATCACTTACAAACAAAGCAGTGATTGTGGCTGAACTGGGCTTCGGTCCTCGTGATCTTGACTTGTGCATCCTTGCCCTAGAATAAGGGCAGAGCTGGGGGTTCATAGTCAAAGAGTCTTATGGTGATCAGAGACGTTGGGTTGCTGTCTTCTGCCTCCCGTGGGGTTGCCGATGTCTCATGTGATCCCTCTTGGCTGTGTTACCTACCAGTTCTCCTCTTTCTAGCTATGCTGCTATAGCTAATGCTGCCGGGGTCTCATGCTACACATGGCATCAGTGATTGTTAATAGACACTGTGCTCTTAATCAGTAACTAATTGCATTTTCTGTTTCTCTCCGAGCTGTGTTCCGGTACCAGTTCCAGCCCCACACATGATGTTCATCTGCTGTAGCTCCACTCAAGCTGCTTCCATCATCAGCTCCAGCCACCTCATACCCGGGCCACTTAATGCCGATGTGCATACTTCACATTTTATTCGAACTATGAATCCATGACTTTAGTTTCGCTCTTGATTTATCATCTACGCCGCCCAAGGGAGGTTGAGTCTTGGTCCTCCAAGGTTTCTCTTCCTATAACAATCAGGGAGTTTTTCCTTGCCACTGTCGCCCTAGGCTTGCTCAATTTGGGATTGGACGTAGATATTAGGAGATAATCTAAACTTGTAAAGTTGCTTTGAGACAATGCTCCATTGTAAAAAGCGCTATATAAATAGATCTGACTTGACTTGAGTTGACCATGCATTTTTCAACAAGACAAGGCAATGTTTGCAGGAAGTATGGGACAAAATAACACTTGAAACCCTTCATCGCTTGGTATCTTCAACACCAATACATCTTTGAAGTGTTCTGAGAAGGAATGGCAACATTACAAAGTGGTATACGCTTTACAGTCCCAACTTCTTTTGGAATGTGTTGCAGGCCTGTAATGCAGGAATGGGTGTTTAATAACAAATGAAGTTGACCAGACAAAACATGAAATATCTCAGGTTCATAGTGTCTGCAATGAAATAAAAATCAAAGTAAACATAAGAAACACTGTGTTTCAAACACTGTATTTGCATTTTCCATACTGCCTCAGCTCTGATTTGGGGTTGTAATTCTGACCACAGTCGACTAATAACGCTTTGTAACAGCATTCCATATTGGGTGTCAGCTGAAGATGACACCCTATGTGTCACTACTGACGCTTCCACATGTACATGTATTGAGCTGATATCATTTCAAATCAAATTAAGTACATGTTAGGAATCACTCACTGAGCTATAGTAATATATTCTAAAATCTCATAATTTCTTTCAGTGAATACTGTTTGAGGGATTTTCAGTTGGTATTCAGACTGGACTGTGTAACTAATTACAGATGCGTAGTCATACCCTGTTGGAGAACTTGGCTCCTCGGTAGTTTCTCTGGGACAGGTTAAAGACAGTGTAGTGATCAGCATGGCGTGAGTCTAGAAAAGAACGGATATCCTCCACATGGTTCCTGTAGCCGAGCTCCACTGTTTCAGCAGGATATGACATCACTGAGAGAGAGAGAGCCAGAGAACAGAGGTTACAGTTAGTTGATGATCTGACAATCAGAGTGAAGATGTGCAGAGAGCTACAAAACATCATAGCACGGTACACTATATTATCTTCATCTTCAACTGCATTCACTGCCATGTACTCGTACTGTCCAATTACATTAAAGTTGAATCTCTCTCTCTCTCTCTCTCTCTGTGTGATCTGTTTGTGTTTACTCCACTCTAACACAACTGAGTATGACATTCCAGGTACAAAGCTAATTTTATAGTATAACCCCCACAACCACCATCTAACAACGTAATTTTAACATAAGACATGTGCAAACCTTGAATTACTCAATAACAACATTTCGATGAACTAAAGCGGGTGAAAGACAAAGCTGTACATTGCAATAGTATTTTTATTAGAGGCGAGCTCAAAAAGAGCCACTGCTGAATGTCCTGCATACAAATGTGTGCGAGAATGAAAGAGAGTACAAAGTTTAATTGTTACATCATGTGGAAACTGAATGACCTACATTTCCTATGGCCCACTGAAGGACAATGGTTGCTGTGATAACCATTTATAACCCCAAATCATACGGAGATTCAGACAGCGATTGCAATGTAAATAAAGAATATGCACTGTTTACTCACCTATGATACGTGAGGTGATGTAGGCAATATCCAGCTCTCCCTTTGTGTAACTAGTATATAAACAGCAGAGGATAACATTAGTACACACGTTTATTTAGCAAGAACATACAGTTTTGTATGTTTATTGGTCTGTGGTAGCCTAGCGGTTAAGGTACTGGACTCTGGCCCAGAGTTCCAGGGTTCAAATCCCACCTCTGCCAAGCTGCCACTGTTGGGTCCTTGAGCAAGACCCTTAACCCACAATTGCTTGGATTGTAAGACTGTATTAATTGTTAGTCGCTCTGGATAAGGGCGTCTGCTAAATGCTGTAAATGTTCATTGGTTTATTAATTATCATCTGCTAAATCCAGATGCATTATATAAGAAAGGGAGGTCAAAACCCCAAAGAAGTATTACTCATTCACTTGTTATTGAGTAATAATGAGGCAATCAAGGTCTCTGAGCTAGCTGCTAAAAATAGGGAAAATAGCGGTTTCAGCAATCAAGTCTGTTTCAACACAGTACTCTCCTGTTAGGACAGCACAGGATGATGAATCATACTCAGTCACACAGTGTTATAGTTCAAATCCACAGAAAATGTTCCTATTACTGCAGACCAACATTCAAATTTGGTCATAATAACATGA
Source organism: Ancistrus triradiatus (assembly GCA_025084515.1). Lineage (NCBI taxonomy): Eukaryota > Metazoa > Chordata > Actinopteri > Siluriformes > Loricariidae > Ancistrus > Ancistrus triradiatus. The sequence goes on along the minus strand of JAJAGP010003316.1, from coordinate 32,677 downwards.
ACTCTCACAAGACTGAACGCCAAAATAAAAAACAAATTTAAAGTGCACCATCTAGACCCTTATGCTGCCAACAATCAGCATTATAGTTTTATGCCATTTACAGTAATGGTCTACAAGCAGAATTTCAGCAGGGTTGGGCAGGACACTGCTCACGATTCGTTTCGATTCACGATACTGGGTCCACAATTCGATTTTCTCACAATTAGTGATTTTACGTTTGATTAAAAAAAATACCTTTTTTCTTTCTGAAGTTTAAACAATGCAAAACAATGCACAAGTTTCTCATACAATAATTCAAACCAAAAAAAAACTTTAGTGCCCTGCAGTTAAAAGAAATGATTAGAAACAGTGGTTTAAAATGGTAAAAAATGCTCTATTGATCTGTAATGCTCTATACATTCATTATGCATTTCTGAAGAATAACAATTCAAAATAATGTGTACTTTTCTTGTACCAACGTTTAAACATAAATAATCTTTAGTCCTGTGCAATTAAAATAATTACCGTATTTTCCGGGCTATAAAGCGCACCGGGTTATAAGGCGCGATATCAACGATCAGCTGCTAATGGGTATATTTTCATACATACAGCGCACCGGGTTATAAGGCGCATGAAATGAAACAAAACTCTTAAGTTCCATCGGAAGCTCAGTTTGGTCCTTTACCTGGCACAGGGGTCTTCTTGCTTTCCCACTTCCGTACCATTGATTTGTTAATGTTGAATTCTCTCGCAGCTGCTCTATGTCCATGTTGTACTGCGTGACCGATAGCGTTGAGTTTGAAATCCGCTTCGAAAATAAATGAATGAATGCACGTACCCTAATCCTGAAGCACATACCGTATTACTCCGCTATGCTGTGCACTACGGTTGCCGTAAGCTTCGTAACTTACCAAGGCTGTGCTAAAACATTTTGACAGATTTATGAGCGCTGTGTACCATCTACAATCAGTTCTTGGTCAGAAAGCACAACCAGAATTAATTCATACATTAGACGCACCGCATTTTAAGGCGCTCTGTCGATTTTTGAGAAAGTTAAAGGATTTTAAGTGCGCCTCATGGTCCGAAAAATACATTAGGAGTCTCACTGAGAACAGGACTGCACCCTCTGGTGTTCAAAAAATGCAGTTGCATTAGATGGCGTAATAAACAAGAACACATAATCCAACTCATTTACATTTACAGCATTTAGCAGACGCCCTTATTCAGAGCGACCTACAATTGATACAATCATACAATCCAAGTAGTTGTGGGTTAAGGGCCTTGCTCAAGGAGCCAACAGTGGAAGCTTGTCAGAGGTGGGATTTGAACCCTAGACCTTCTGGTTCATAGTCTATACTCCAGTAACTTACTCGCTAGGCTACCACAGTCCCTGGTGGTAGCCCAACTCGACGACACATCATCCCATTTTTGCATCGAGTCACGGCCTAAATGTTATTAACTTATATTCAGTTGGAATACATGAAAGAAGAAACATATGTAGAAGGCATTTAGTATACATTTCAAAAAGCAGATGTTTTTCACCAGTCTTACTTATAGCACGGAGGGAGGACAGAGGATATCCAGGCACTAGCTTGCACCGTTTTTTTTGCTGTGAATTAGCAGCTTAGCTTTGGCTGGCTTGGGATTTGAGAATTCACATTTTTCAGCCTTGTGTAAGTCAAGGTATTTTCTGCATAGGAAATTATGAGGTGGCTGCCTCCGTCAAATTTGGTGCCTCCTCCAGCTCTCAACGAAAGTCTGACGGATGTCTTCACAGAAAACACTACGCATTGCACTTAGTGGTTTTCTATCAATTATTACTGCTATTGTGGCATTACGCCAACGTGGTGGCATTGTATCGTAATCAGCACAGTTCACAGGAAAAGACTGCCAAAGAGGAAACAAAATGCTGGAACAAATTTTTGCTTACAAATTTATGCTTTGGCATGATAAATGTCATTCCCTTTAACAGTATGATTATTACTTATTATTATAACTCCTAAAATATACGTCGCTTGTAAAAGTCGCTTGCTTTAGCCATTGTACTAGTCTAACCTTATCCTTACAATATACTCAAACCCTATACTCCAACCCCTAATCTCTTTAACCCTAACCATAACCTGACATCTTAACAAAGCAATATTAAAAACACAGTTTATATCATTTGCTGTTAAGTAGATTTATTCCTGTGGGAATACGGCAAAAATGGCAACAAATTCTTTGAGAGAACAGGTATTCCAAATCCTGTAACCATGAGCATGTAGATTACCCTCCACAATTATTGGAACTCCTGGTAAAAATGAGTAAAAAGGATTACAAGAAATTCACCTTTTGTTGAAGTCGTTTGAACTCACACAGAAAGAAATTGAGGAATATCCAACTTTTAACTGCAGTACATTTAGTCTGAGGTAAAAAAAAAAAAATCCCCCTCAGTGCGAGAAATAATTATTTTTGGCAAAACCACATGTGTACCAATTATTGGTATTCCCAGATATTCTTAGAAACAATATGTAAGTAGTAAGTATTTTTGCATTTATATTTTATTGTACTTTTCTAATCCATGATCACACATCATATATATCTATAGGTGACACAGAGGCCAAATACTTTTATATATATATATATATATATATATATATATATATATAGTAATATTATATATAATATATATACACACACCCACACACCACACAAACACACACACACATACATATATATCTATAAACACACATACATGCTTTATATAAGAGAGAGCAGACTATGAAGATAGAGAGATGAGAGAGCAGACGAGAGAGGAGAGAAAAAAAAAAGACGAGAAAAAAAAAGCAGCAGAGAGAGAGAGAGACGAGAGAGAGAGAGAGAGAGAGAGAGAGTGAGAAGGAAAGAGAGACGATTGAGCAGAGAGAGTGCAGGCCACGAGGAGAACGGCATAACTAATACGCGGGTAAAAGATCCGAGAGAGAGAGAGTGGATGAGTGGAGATAGGAGATGAAGAGGAGAGTGGGAAGGGAGAGAGGCGCGAGAGAGAGAGAGAGAGGGAAAGAGAGAGAGAAAGAGAGAGAGAGAGAGATAGCTGGATAGATAGATAGATAGATAGATAGATAGATAGATAGATAGATAGATAGAGGTGACACAGAGGCCGAATACTCTTAGACATTCTTCATCAAGGGAAAGACAAGAGAACACACAAGTCCAATACAAGGAAAGTGTATTGACCTTCAAAAATCAAGGAATGGCTATAAAAATTGGGTATTCATCTCAAAATGCCCATCTAATGGCAAAAAAGGGCAATCACTGTGAGATCTCCGACTGTATTGAATTTTTGTGGCACCAGGAGACCAGGAGATCTTTCTTTACTTTAAAAGATATTATCAGTGCTAAGTATGTGTGTTTTCTATTAATGCTGGCAAGTCTGTGAAACCTTTATTTCCTTTAGTCAGTTGTTGCTGGTAAGTGCACACATGCAATATAATCCTATAAGAAACTGAAGGTGCACCACCAGCCTCATTAAAGAGATGCTGGTCTATAATTTGGAGTAGGTAAGTCACGCAAGTAAGCTGTTAAAGACTGCAATCCTCCTAATCAGATAACAGAGTACGTCAACAGTCTGCTATTTTAGGCCACACACACACACACCATGCAAGGACTTACGTGGCCACTTGGTTCATGACCTTGGTAGAGGTGTCTTTAATGGTGTCCTTCAAGTTGTCTTTAAAGTTGCTGAAGAATTTTCCGGCACCTCCTTTAACCATGTCAAACAATCCACCCCCATAATTTCCATCCATATCTACAGAAAGAGAGGAGATTCAAATTACAGGTAGTTGATGGTCATACATGGTGTTTGAAAGTTTGTGAACCCTTTAGAATTTTCTCAATTTCTTCATAAATACGACCTAAAACGTAATTCGAGTTCACCTAAAACTAGGCAAATGGATCCCAATTAAACAAATGAGAAAAAAATATTATACTTGGCCAGTTATTTATTGAGGAAAATGATCCAATATTACATATGTATTGCAAAAGTATGGGTTCTCTTCATCTACTTTTAGAACTCAGGGGTCATATTTGTGCAGAAATAAAGAAACTTCTAAACAAACATTCAAGCACCACTGAAATAATATCATAATAGGTGGGTGCTACACTGATTTGGACATGTGACAACCGCATATCCACCCCAAGGGCCACTGAAACTCCGGCAGGAACACAACAATTTGGCAATTTGGCTATTAACGTTTTAAAACATCTAAGCAACAACCTAGACTTGATGGTTTCCAGACACAGGTTGTTGCTTAGATGTAATAAAACTTGCCAACTTTTTTTGCTAACCTGGCAACCCTAAATGCACAAACACATAAAGGAAGTATAAAGTATAAAAATGGAAGCGAAAGCATATTACATACTACAATTTTAGATTGTATTTTATGTTTATATAATTTTACTAGCTCACAGTTTTTCTGTATGCTATATGTGATCCATGAGAGCTTTTGAAATGGATTGACCAGTCAACGAAAAAGATGAATTTCAACTTATAACCAGTATAAATAAAAAACAGCAATGTACACTCAGTGGAACACTTTATTAGGAACAGCTGTACACTTACTCTACACATTCATACAATTATCTAATCAGCCAATCGTGTTGCAGCATTGCAATGCATACAATCATGCCGATATGAGCCATCAGCTTCAGGTAATGTTCAGATCAACCATCACAATGGCGAAAGGTGTGATCTCAGTGATTTTGAAAAGGGTATGTTTGTTGGATCCAGAAGAAGGTTTGAATATTTTTTATAACTGCTGATCTCCTGGGATTTCCAAACACAGCAGTTTCTAGAGTTCTTTTATTGCAGAAAGGTGCAACAACAAAAAAGCGGCAGTTCTGTGGACGGAAATGCCTTGTTCATGAGAAAGGTCAACTGAGAATGGCCAGACTGGTTCGAGCTGACAGAAAGGCCATGGTAATACATACAAGCACTCTGTATAAATGTGGTGAGAAGAAAAGCATCTCAGAAGGCACAATGCATTAAACCATAAGGTGGATGGGCCACAACAGGAGGCCCAACCAAGTATTATTTTAGAGTTCCTAAATAATCGGCGAGTGTATAAATATGCAAGCAGGTATGATAGGAAGCTTTCAATATCACACTTACAGTACTGTAAGAAATACTAAAGTACCTCGACCTATCACATTTTCTCCTGAGATTTAAGCTGCACCTGCCTGTTTTCGAGAACACACCAGAGCATCATCATGTCTAAACTAATTGCTTAACAGATGGTTTGATTAGCACTGCTTTGTAGTGACAAGAAAAAAAACAATCCTTCCCATTGTTAAGAATCCAAAGCAGATGAGCTAAGCAACTCCCCATCAACTTCACCTTGTGCCCAATCACTTTAACCTGTGTTAGTGATGCAATCTATAAACTGAGTACTGTATATGCTCTTTATTGCTCTGAATGGGTTTGCTTGTCAGTATATGTCCTTGTGTTAGGCCTACCGTTCATCCTCCCACACACTGAGTCAATCCCAATATGTTAATCTGACTCAGCTTGCATCTCCCACTTAGATCTGTAGCTTTTATCTCCATCTTCCTTACCACACACACCATACTGGCTGTACACTCATTTCCTTTAGTCACTGGGCAAATTGTAGAAGGATATGCTGGTCCAGAAACAATGTAAAACCGTCAATCCTGTGTTCAGGCGGTGAGTCATTAGACTCGTCAGCACGATAGCCAAGCTGAGGCATTTTTCTCTCAGAGAGCTGGTAAGTTTTGGAACCATTTTGTGTAGAGGGACAATTTTGAGAAAATATGTTGAAAGCAAAGACTCCTGTTACACAGAAGGGCACACCCTCAAGTCAGGGCAGAAGGGGATGGTAAGATGACCCTTCCGGTCCGTGGGAACCTGCCGATTCTGGAGACCCTGTTCGGCCCAAGCGCTGGCTTAGTGATACGAGAGGGTTTGGGGGGGTAGGTTGAGCCAGGGGCGGAGACAGCAGGGACTTGCATGACTCCGGGACAAAGCTCGGTGCAAGCGGCTCGGGGCGGAGCTCAGAGCGAGCAACTCAGGGACGGAGCTGGACGCGCATGACCCAATGAAGAAAGTTGGTGCGAATCGCCTAGTAGCACAAATAGTTGCATGGGGCATAAAAACGCATAGACACAGGCGGTGAAGGTACAGAGCTAAGCCACGCGGCTGGCTCAGGTACGGGGCAAGGCAGCGCAGTAAGCTCAGGACTGGAGCTGGGTACCTGACTAGGCTCGGGGGTGCTCTTATATTCCTGAGCCTGCAGGTGTTGCTAATGTGGCAATCAATGCTAATGTGTGCATCCAACAGGACGCCGTGTGAGCCTCAGGCCGTTTAGTGAGCCGACGCTGCCCTCTAGTGTCAGAGGATGGGTCAGCATGACTCCTAATACACATTTGCTGGAGTGGAGTGCTCGAAAATATTCTTGTCTACAAATGGTGGCACTGCAGTAAAAGTTTGGGAATCACTGCATTAGGGCATATCATTCAGGGCCCTAAAATGGTGAGGATATTTGATCTATTTTACTATTATCCTCAGAGCAGATGGTTTAAATTAACATTGACTAACGGAGTAAGTTATAACATCTGACAAAGAAATATTAACATGAACCTTGTGTACTAACATTAGCTACAGTTAACATAATCTTTGCCCAGACACCAGCCATGTACACTGCGATGTACACTGGCAGTTTAATCACTATTCGTGCAATAAAACAAAAAGCATGGCAGTTGGTAAGAAAAATATTCCACCAAAGGCTTTGGACTTCTTAACTGGAAATATTACAGACTTCTAAATTGCTGAGCTGGAAGACTGTAATAGGACTCCGAATCATTTTAAAGACAGGTGCACTTAGGTTTGGTCTAGATAATCACATATATAATACTCTATTGCTGTTATATATAATGGTGCTTCAGTGGTGCTTTAAGGTTTGTGAAACATTTAGAATTTTCTATATCTTGTGAATATGAAACAAAAATATTGTACTTGTTCATTTTAATTATTGAGGAAAATGATCCAGTATTGCATATCTGTTAGTTGCACAAGTTCATGAACCACTAAGATTAGCAGTTAATTTGAAGGTTAATTTAGAGTCAAGTGTTTTCAATCAATGGGATGACAATCATGTGAGTGGGTGCCCTGTTGTATTTAACGAACAGGGATCCATAAGTAATCACATGTTTTTGGAAGAGTTCATGGCACAAACAAAGAAGATTTCTGAGGGGCTCAGAGAGCTGTTAATGCTCATCAGGCTGGAAAAGTTTAAAACCACCTAGAAAGAGAGTGGACTTCACCAATTCACAGTCACACAGATTGTGTACATATGGAGGAAATTCAAGACCATTTGTTACCCTCCCATCAATAAAGACCAAAAAAGGTCAACCCAAGAGCAAGGTGTGCAATAGTCCATGAGGTCACAACAGAACTCAAGAAAACTTCTAAGCAACTGATGGCCTCTCTCACATTGACTAATGTTAATGTTCATGAGTCCACAGGCAGGAGAGCATGACAGAGTTGCAAGGAGAAAGCCAATGCTCTACGAAAGGAATATTAATGCCCATCTGCAGTTTCCAAAAGATCACATTGACAAGCTAGAAGGCTTTTAGAAACATATTTGGTATTGGATGGATGAGACTAAATCGCACCCCATTCTAACATAAGAACCTTATCCCATCTAATAAACATGAGGGTATTAGTACCATGGTTTTTGGCCTGTTCTGCTGCATCAAGGCCAGGATGTCTGGTCATCATTGATGGAACAACGAATTATGAATTATACCAGCAAAGTCTAAAGGAAAATATCAGGACATTTGTCTGATGTTGAATCACAAAAGAAAGTTGGTCAAGTCAACCACCCAAAGCACACAAGTAATTCTACCAAGTAATGGTTAAAAAACAACACAGTTAATGTTTTGGAATGGCCAAGTCAAAGTTCTGACTTTAATCCAACAGAAATGTTGTGGAAGAAGCTGAAGTGAGCAGTTCATGTGAGGAAACCCTCCAACATCCCAGATATGAAGTTGCATTTAATATGCTAAAACTCCTCCAAACAAATAAACAGGACTAATCAACAATTACTCTTTCTTTGGTGTATCTATGGCTTGCCCTACACTATATATGCAAAAATGACTTTCCGACTGCAGAACTGGATGTTTTTTCTTTATTGCACCATTCTCAGTAAACTTGGGACTCTGTTATGAATGAAAATTCACTGGAGATCCCTTGAGATCAATAGTTATAGAAAAACTCAAACCAGCCTGTCTGGCAACAACAATCATGCCACTATCGCAGTTCACAGTTTTTATCGTCCTAATATTTAATTACACTACAGTATATCTGCATCATTTTATACATTATCCTGTTGCCACATGATTGGCTGATTAGATAACTACACGAATGACTAGGAGTACTCCAATAAGGGGCTAAGTAAGTATAAGTGTAATGTAAATTGTCCTGCAGATCACTGCATGATATATACGTGAAGCCATGTAGAAGATCATCTACTTTCAACACACACAATCAAACCTGTATTCTATCTCCTCATCTGCCATTGTTTCATTGATACACTAAAAGTACCTTTTTAACCATTCTCATAAACTACCCTATCAAAAGTACTATGGTATACCTTCAATTGCATATAAAATACACAATAAAATGTTATAGCACTAGGTGTGGTTTAAAAGGTACTTGTAAATGAAATTCCACAAGACAATGTGTAATCCAACAATGTAATGACCTACCAAACTTTCACAGAGTTTCTGTGTTTCAATGGTATGGGTTTATTTTGCCAAGAAGGGCAATTCGGTAATTAAAATTAGGTAACCTCCAAAGGTTTCCTCCCTATAACATTTAGGGAGTTTTTCCTTGCCACTGTCACTCTAGGCTTGCTCAATCTGGGCTTTGGCTTAGATATTAGAAGATAATATGCTTTGAGACAATGCTCCATTGTAAAAAGTGCTATGGCAATAAATCAGACTGAATTCGAATAGTTTGTTCCTTTACAAATTAATGCTTACGCTTTGCAGAAACTCAGGTTTTATCCACTTACTACTAAAGACGGAACTCAGAATTTGAGATTTTTTTTACATTTTTTTCTTATAAGTATACCATACCCTGGATAGGACACCCGCCCATCACATGGCCTGCAGGGGTCACTGTTGCAGTGCTTGGTGGTGATCCCCTGACCAGCCTCCCGTCTCCAAGACACTGCCAATCGTGCCTGTCCATGACACCCAAGCAGAGGAGAAGACACTGCAAAGACTCAAACCCTGGTCACCACGATGGCATCCACCCAAATGCTTGAGTCGATAATTTGCAAGCCTTAAAATGAAATTGTCTAGACAATTTGCAAAATTTAGCACTGACAGGTTGCAAATAATATAACTTAGTGCCATTTCTGGCAAGTAGCTTTGCTTTATCAAGAAAAAGTTGTGTCATCTTTTCCTCCAATACCAGAACTTAACATACTCCAGAAATTTATATACAGTGGTACATTGGTTATATAAGAAATATTGAAAATTGAATGAATAAAGTCCAGACCCCCAGAAAATCCACACTGTATAAAGCATTATATGCATTAATGGAATTACACTGTACAGGTGCTACCTGATTTACGGAGGAGATATATTCCAGCAAATTCATCATAAGCTAAATGTATCATGAGTTTAACAAGTGTTTGGTAGATTGGTCTATACTGTATAATTTCTTATTTGCACTAAGAATACAGTATTGTAGATATAATAATAAAGAAAAACACGATAAAAAATAGTGGAGATCTTCTCTGAGGGCTACTGTGAACCTGAATCACTGTGTACTAAATCATGACTCATGAATCATGAATTGTGAATCAACGTTTACCTGGAAGGAGTCGCACGACTGGACTCATAAAAGTTTAAGCAAGCGTGCCTATTACTGAGCAAACGACAAGAACCGAGACAAATTTTCTACTCAGAATAAGTCGAGAACCGAATTTGACAAGTTCCGAGGTATCTCTGTAATTGTATTGTTCTTTGAATGGATTTTCTACTTTACTGCATTCTACTGATAAAAAGGTGACTAAAATCTGAATAATACTTGAAAGCTTATTATCATGGCATTCCCATTTTGCAGACATTCATTTAAAGAGTGACTAACAACTGATAAGTTTTACAATTCAAGCCTGTGGGGTCTTGCTCATGGACCCAACAGTTGCAGCTTGGCAGAGAAGGGATTTGAACCCTGGACCTTATTGTCCACAATAAGGTCCAGTACCTTTCCTGCTAAGCCACCACAGTTCTATAACTCTGTTAATATTCTCATTTAGTAATATCCAATAACTATTTAAATTTCTAGTTAAATTGAATCATAAATTTCAATTATCTAAAAAGTTTCACAACATTTTGAGGATAAATATTCTAAATTGCGGTAGAACAACTTACACAATGACTTGATACTTCAACCACAGATTTCAGCATTATCACTGGTTCAACACTATCTTTGTCACTGGCTTTTATGTGTGGGTCATTGAATCCATATACAGCAAGCTTCCAGTCAGCTATAAAGGCACAGAAAGGCTCTACCCGGAGTGGGCAGAGATGTCCAGCTGACTTCAAAGTCCAAGGCTGTTCTTTCAGGGAACACAGGGGTTCTGAACGCCTACTAAAGTCCCTTTTATCCTACGAGGGACTGCGTTTGTGTGACAGGAGAGGTAAAAAGAGAGAGAAATACAAAGAGAGAAACAGAACCCATGAGGCCTACAGCATATGGAGTGGGGAGGATAAGAACTCAGCATAAAATATAAAGGTGTTGTTCGCCATGTCCACAATTTCAATTTAATACCCCAGCTCTTTCTCACTTCTCTCTTTTATTGTCTTTGTATGGCAGGTTACAGCTGCTCCGTGACATGGAATGTGTGTGTGTCTGTGTGTGTGTTCGGAGGAATAGGGCTCAAGTTTATATATCGTTGTGAGCACCACATGTCCCCACAAGGATCGTAAGATCTGACATTTTTTTATTTTTACCTTGTGGTTTTTTTTTACAAAAAAAATAATAAAACTGATGCAAAAAATGTTGAACAGCTAAAGGCTAATGCTAATAGTTAAGGTTAGGGTTAGCTGTAGAATTAATTAGCCACAGTCATATTATGCTAACGGAAAGTCCCCACAATGATAGAAAGACTGCCTGTGTCTGTGTGTGTGTGTGTGTCGTGTTACTAGACCAAGCTCTAGCTCTTAAATTATAGATCACGCTGAGGCAGGAACAAAACTACCACCTTATTCATTTACAACAAAAGAGAACCCGGGAAATATTCACTTCCCATCGTTCAAAGCACAGGTGCACTTTTGTATAAGTGCACTACTCAACACTTCAAGTGAACATTGTAATGCATGCACATGGTAATCCGTTTTAATAGCACCAACAGAAGTAGGTGTTACTCTAACTAACCCTACTATCTGCAAATATATCAATAAAACATGTCACTGTCTCAAGCCAAGAACAACACAAGTAGAAAATAGCACAATTTTGCCCAGTAACGTTTTCTTGTCACTAATTATTAGCCTAGCAAATCTGATACACTACGCAACATCCATCAGCCATATTCAAGCAAAGCTGAATCCCAACTGGATTGATATTCACTATACAATGGAACCTTGAAATTCTAACTTAATTGGTTCCAAAGGGCTGTTAGAACTCTGGTTTATCTTAAGTCTGAATCAAAGTTCCCCATTAGAAGTAATGTAAATAGGATTAATCCATTCCTGACCCCCAAATGACTGTTTTTTATGCCTATTCGTATGTAATTGATGCTTAAAAGTGGGTTTAATGTATAAAATCAATAAAGATATGAAATAAGTGAAAATAAAGTGAAACTTTATAGTGACTGAGGTGAATGCAGTTTCGACAGCGGCGCCAAGACTGCAGGGAGTGTCTGAAATCACACCTATAGACTGATATACAGTGGGGCAAAAAAGTATTTAGTCAGCCACTGATTGTGCAAGTTCTCTTACTCAGAAAGATGAGAGAGGTCTGTAATTTTCATCATAGGTACACTTCAACTATGAGAAAAAAAAATGAGAAAAAAAAAATCCAGGAAATCACATTGTAGGATTTTTAAAGTATGTAATTGTAAATTAATTGGAAATTGGAAATTAAGTATTTGGTCACCCACAATCAAGCAAGATTTCTGGCTCTCATAGACCTGTAACTTCTTCTTTAAGAAGTTCTTCTGTCCTCCACTCGTTAGCTGTATTAATGGCAACTGTTTGACCTCGTTATCTGTATAAAAGACACCTGTCCACAGCCTCAAACAGTCAGACTCCAAACTCAACCATGGCCAAGACCAAAGAGCTGTTGAAGGACACCAGGAAGAAAATTGTAGATCTGCACCAGGCTGGGAAGAGTGAATCTACAATAGGCAAGCAGGTTGGTGTGATTAAATCAACAGTGGGAGCAATTGTAAGACATATAGATTGATAATCTCCCTCGATCTGGGGCTCCACGCAAGATCTCATCCCGTCGGGTCAAAATGATCATGAGAACACTGAGCAAAAATCCCAGAACTACATGGAGGGACCTGATGAATGACCTGCAGAGAGCTGGGACCAAAGTAATAAAGCTACCATCAGTAACACACTACGCCAAGAGAGACCCAGATCCTGCAGTGCCAGGCGTGTCCTGCAGAGCCACTACATGTCCAGGCCGATCTGAAGTTTGCCAGAGAGCATATGGATGATCCAGAAGAGGACTGGGAGAATATCATGTGTCAGATGAAACCAAAATAGAATTTTTGGTAAAAACTCAACTGGAGGAAAAAGGATGCTGAGTCACATCCCAAGAACACCATACCTACTGTGAAGCATGGGGGAGGAAGGAATCATGCTTTGGGGCTGTTTTTCTGCAAAGGGGACAGGACGACTGATCCGTGTTAAGGGAAGAATGAACGGGGCCATGAGATTTTAAGTCAAAACCTTCTTCCATCAGTGAGAGCATTGAAGATGGAACATGGCTGGGTCTTCCAGCATGACAATGATCCCAAACACACCGCTCGGGCAACAAAGGAGTGGCTCCGCTAAAAGCATTTCAAGGTCCTGGAGTGGCCTAGCCAGTCTCCAGACCTCAACCCCATAGAACATTTGTGGAGGGAGTTGAAAGTCCATGTTGCCCCAAAACATCACTGCTCTAGAGGAGATCTGCATGGAGGAATGGGCCAAAATACCAGCTACAGTGTGTGCAAACCTGGGGAAGACTTATAGGAAACGCTTGACCTCTGTCATTGCCAACAAAGGTTATGTTACAAAGTTAAATTAAAAAAATTAATTCTTTAAAAATCCTAAAATGTGATTTTCTGAATTTTTTTTCTCATTTTGTCTCTCATAGTTGAAGTGTACCTATGATGAAAATTACAGACCTCTCTCATTTTTCTAAGTAGGAGAACTTGCACAATCAGTGGCTGACTAAATACTTTTTTGCTCCACTGTAAGGCTTGGATGCATTCCATTCCCTGAAGCTCTGTACGCACTGTTCTTGAGCTAATCTGAAGGCCACATGAAGTTTGGAGGTCTGTAGCGATTGAGAGAAAGCACAATCGTTGGCAGACTAAATACTTTTTTGCCCCACTGTACATAAATATAATATAATAATACAGTTGTACCTTGGTTCTCGACCATGTCGGAACTCGACACATTTTGACTAGAAAAAATAGTCTCGGTCATTTCAGCCGAAACTCGTTTCACAATTCATAGCCTTCAGAGAAGATCTCTGCTATATTTAGCATGTTACTCTTGCAAATAAGTGCAAATACGTCACCATGGGTCCTAAAAAGGTTGATTTATAAGAGCCAACCGAAAGCAAAACAGCAATTGAATGCTCCAGAACACAGGCTGCAGTTAGCTTAGGAGCTATGCTAGTGCCCGGAGTTCATCAATAGAGTAATTGTTTCGCTTTTACTTTTCACTTTCAATCCATTACTCAGCCAGTACAATACAACTCCATTAAGGCTTATAATGCCAGTGTGGATTTTCTGGGGATTAATTCAACTGACATTATTCCTTATGGGAAAAATTTGCTTTGTACTCATCTTTTTCCAGTTTTTGACAAGCCTTCTGGAACAAACACGGCACATTTCCAGATCCATCCAACACTACTGCTGGCACCTTTATTGATCAATAGGGGATAGTCTGTTCCCCTATCTGTTATTCTGCCTTTGCTGCATCAGACACAGCCAGTTGTGTGTCTGGCACTTGAACTCAGGTCTCCATGTTAGACCACTTACCACTCGAGTAAGTTGAATTTACATTCATCCCTATTACCTGTAGGGAACCTGTACAGACATGATAAAGCCCGTTCTTTTTCAGCAGCGTTCCTATTGTGTTTCTGTCCAATCTGATGGTGTACTGCTTCCTAACATGCAGTTAGCTACAAATATAACCCAGGCCCAGCTAGAGTGGAGAGCGGGAGTGTTAGTAATGAACATGTTACAACAGGGGCTGGATGGAGAGTGTGTATCTCATACCAAGAGTGCACTTCATCCGTATAGCACAGTGTCAGGTGCTCTTGTCTGAGCATGTGTCTGCTTCTGTTTGCTTCGGCGCTATAAGCGTGTCTGTGTGAGGGGGTGAGTGCTGATGGTGTGCTGCTAGTGTAGTGTAAAATAGAACTGGACTGACAGGTCGGGATTGTAATAAAGCCGTCGTTGTCTTCTCCGCCTACATCACTAAACTGCCATACACTCGGCTCTGCTAAAATGCCCCTATTTGGAAAAGATTAATGCATGTCAAGGCACTCAAGGCATACTGTCCTGATTAGAGGTTTTTAAAAAAATAAAATTCTCCTTTCTCTAAGACTCCATGTTTTTTTTTAATGAAAAGGTATGAGCTTGACAGCTACGGGCTTCGTACTTCTTATGAAACCATCTGTTTGATTACTAAACTCTTACTCATAACTGTTACTCAGCCCCCAGTTCCCTGTGATCCTGAATGAATGAATAAATGAATGAATGAAGAGAGACCCTGATGGGTGCAAACTTTGGCAGACAAAAAGACAAGGAGTCACTCCTTTTTAGCATAGTTATCATTCTGTTAGGTGCTGATTCCTCTAGCAGTTGCTGACTCCTCTGTCAGTTGCTGCCAACCTGGAAGGGTCAGCACTTTATTGTGCTTCCTCAGAGACTCATAAAGCAAGCCAGGTAGTAATTCAGACTCTTGGGCAGCTGAACTGTTTGGAAGATGCCACATCAAGTGATGAAAGTCAGTGAACCTAATGTTCAGAAAGGTCTGTCAAAATCGTTTGCTAATGTGACTGTTTGATCTAATAAATTTGTAAAGCTGCTTTGAGACAATGCTGTGTTGTAAAAGCGCTATATAAATAAATTTGACTTGACTTGACTTGACCAATTCAGACATTGAACCGTCAGTTTGAATTGTTTTGCCCCCAAATCCAAGCATCAGCACCCTAAATAGAACACTCCATGGTGCGTTCTTCCAACCACCAGTCAGTGGCGATAATACAGTATGCCAATTGCAATAAAAGAAAGAAGAAATTTCCCAAAGGAGAAGAAGAAATAGGGTGCGATAATAAGCATATTATGTATGTTATATTATATTGTTTTACAGTGGTACCTTGGTTCTCGTCATTTCTTAATTCCAGAAGGCTTGTCGAGAAACAACGACAGCTTTATTAAAATCCCGACCTGTCAGTCCAGTTCTATTTTACACTACACTAGCAGCACACCATCAACACCATCATCACTCACCCCTTCGCACACATTTATAGTGCCGAAGCAAACAGAATCGGACACATGCTCAGAAAAGAGCACCTGACACTGCTTTATGGATGAAGTGCACCCTTGGTATGAGATACGCACTCTCCATCCAGCCCAACCACACTCTCCATCCAGATACCAACACTCCCGCTCTCCACTCTCGCTGGAACTGGGTTATATTTGTAGCTAACTGCATG
This sequence comes from Ancistrus triradiatus, assembly GCA_025084515.1. NCBI lineage: Eukaryota > Metazoa > Chordata > Actinopteri > Siluriformes > Loricariidae > Ancistrus > Ancistrus triradiatus. The sequence goes on along the minus strand of JAJAGP010003316.1, from coordinate 16,740 downwards.
TTAGGAAGCAGTACACCATCAGATTGGACAGAAACACCATAGGAACGCTGCTGAAATAGAACGGGCTTTATCATGTCTGTACAGGTTTCCTACAGGTAATAGGGATGAATGTAAATTCAACAACTTACTCGAGTGGTACAGTGGTCTAATATGCTAGCTCTCCAACATGGAGACCTGAGTTCAAGTGCCAGACACACAACTGGCTGTGTCTGATGCAGCAAAGGCAGAATAACAGATAGGGGAACAGACTATCCCCTATCGATCAATAAAGGTGCCAGCAGTAGTGGTGGATGGATCTGGAAATGTGGCGTTTTCCTCTGTGTGGGTTCATTCTCACCATCTGCAGAGTTCACCTGCTATGAAAAACGTGTGCGATGTGCATCGTGTACGATAATCGTAATTGTTGTTTTAATGATGTGCAAACTGACATTATCGAGGATGTCTTTCACATTGCCAATAAACAATAAACAGTCAAATACTTTTAAAGTTTGTGAACCCTTTAGAATTTTCTATATTTCTGCATAAATATGACCTAAAATATCATCAGATTTTCACACAAGTCCTAAAAGTAGATAAAGAGAACCCAGTTAAACAAATGAGACAAAAATTTTATACTTGGTCATTTATTTATTGAGGAAAATGAGCCAATATTACATATTAGTGAGTGCCAAAAGTATGTGAACCTCTAGGATTAGCAGTTAATTTGGAGGTGAAATTAGAGTCTGGTGTTTTCAATCAATGGGATGACAATCAGGTGTGAGTGGGCACCCTGTTGTATTTAAAGAACAGAACTGCTCTTCACAACACATGTTTGTGGAAGTGTATCATGACACGAACAAAGGAGATTTCTGAGGACCTGAGTTGTTGATGCTCATCAGGCTGGAAGAGGTTACAAAACAGTCTCTAAACAATTTGGACTCCACCAATCCACAGTCAGACAGACTGTGTACAAATGGAAGAAATTCAAGACCATTGTTACCCTCCCCATGACCAACAAAGATCACTCCAAGAGCAAGGCGTGTAATAGTTGGTGAGGTCACAAAGGACCCCAGGGTAACTTCTAAGCAACTGAAAGCGTCCCTCACATTGGCTAATGTTAATGTTTATGAGTCCACCATCAAAAGAACACTGAACAACAATGGTGTGCATAGCAGGGTTGCAAGGAGAAAGCCACTGCTCTCCAAAAAGAACATTGCTGCTCGTCTGCAGTTTGCTAAAGATCACGTGGACAAGCCAGAATGCTATTGGAAGAATGTTTTGTGGATGGATGAGACCAAAATAAAACTTTTGGGTTTAAAAGAAAAGCATTATGTTTGGAGAGCACACCGCATTCACTAACATTCATCCTTCATTCATTCACTTTCTTATCCGCTTAATTCAATACAGGGTCTCAGGAGAGCCAATGCCTAGCCAGGCGACATAGAAGGCAAAGCAGGAACAACCCTTGACTGGGTGCCAGTCCATCGAGGACACATACACTCACACACTCATACACACACTCACGCCACTTTTATCATAATCAATTAACCTAAAGCATGTCTTTTGACTGTGGGAGGAATCTGAAGCACCCGGTGTAAACCCACATGGATACGGGGAGGACATGCAGACTCCACACAGAAAAAACCCAGACCACTCCACCTGGGATCGCACCAAGGATCTTCTTGCTGTGAGGCACTAAATAGTACATTTACATTTACATCATTTAGGAGATGCCCTTATCCATAGCGACTTACAATTGATACAATTAAACTTGCAATCAATTGTGAGTTAAGAGTCTTGCTCAAGGACCCAATAGCGGCAGCTTGGCAGAGGTGGGATTTGAACCCTGGACCTTCTGATCCATAGTCCAGTACCTTACCCGCTAGGGTAGCTAGGTAGTCTCTTCCTATATAGTGCAGTACTAGTGAGGGATAAGGATACAGTGTTATTTCAGTTACAGCCTTCTTCAGCATTCTAGTTCTTACATTTACAGCATTTAGCAGACACCCTTATTATTGATATGACTTACAATTGATACAATCTTACAATCCAAGCAATTGTGGGTTAAGGGTCTTGCTCAAGGACCCAACAGTGGCAGCTTGGCAGAGGTGGGAATTGAACCTTAACCTTAACCGCTAAGCTACCACAGTCCCTTCACAGTAAGTGAGTGCTGTTTGCAATATGCATGAGGAAAGTAAGCCGTAGAAAAAAAACTCTGAAAACACTCGGAACAGCTAATTTAAGAAATGTAAAACAGCATCACCCCGCTGGCAAAGCTAACGCTAACTTTGATGAGATTGCAGAGCCAGACACAAGCCATTAGCTGCTGCTATCTTTCTTTAGCAGTGAAGTTTCCTCTAAAAGTTGAACAAAAAGGTGTCTGTATGCTGCATGTATAATTCTTGTATAGAACAAAATCATCCAAAATCAGAATCGGCCAGTCATATGTTAAAAAAATCAGAAATCGGAATCAGCCAAGAAAACTGCAATCGCTGCATCTCTAGTAAGGAGACGTCTATCTGCCAAGGCCGTCGTGTAATATGTCAGCATGTCGTTTCGCTATGATCTGCTCAGCAGTAGCATTAGCAGAAGATGGACTGGAGGAAGTGCTCAAAAGTTTGACTCCACTTTTGTAAGGTGAAATGCAATACGTATGGAAAGCTGAGCTGTTGTAAAGGAGGCAAAACACATTCAACCAGTATAAAATAAGACTAAAATTCACGAATCACACAGCTGAAAGATTACTCCTAAACATTTGGTACCTTTCTTTCACCATTTTGGAATTGAAACTTGGAATCGATAAGAACCGGAATCGTTAAGCAGAATCTGAATCAGAATCTGAATTTAATAAAATGCAGTAGAGAGATGGGTTAAATCAACTTTTTAATACTTCAGAAGTATTGTCTAATTATAGTTATCGACTAAATACCAAAAAATATCAAGACATCATTTCATGTCAAAATCACACACCCCTAGTTGGCAGCAACATGTCACATGGTGGCACTCGCTGGAGTATGGCCCTTCTCCCTCATTAGGAGGGTCATACACATGATAGGCAATATCAAGAAACATGCGAATTGGGATGACCAAATTAGGTAGAAAAAGAGGTTTATAAATACCTCTGTAGCAGCACCTATTATATAGCTCAGTAATCGCACCATTCAAGCCAGGGTTTTTGTGCTTCCAGCACCTATCCCAAGAACAGGGCTGGGCATCAGATCATCACAAGGCATCACACACTCACACATAGTTTAACATTTATTCACATAGCAGCATGTTGCAGTACCCAATTCAACTACTATCATGGTTTATGATCTAGGTGGAAGTTGTAAAAGCCAGAGGAAAGCAGACAGGCACGTGGGGGGAAATACCTAACTCTCCATAGAGATCTGGATTAATCCTGCTGCACCCCCATGCTGCCCAGGGGGTAAGATGGTTGCAATAATTAAATATCATGATCATCTCTATGAGTTTAGAGACCTTTCAGTTATTGATATTCCACATAGGAGCCAAAATTTGAAAAAAGGAGCAATCCAATGGTGAGGCACACAGATACAGACAGGCAAAAAAGATCTGGAACAGATCCTTGAATCAAGGTAGGTCAGGATAGACCGCGGACTCAAGGAACACTACTACAAAACCAACCAGTGTTACACTGGTCAGAAGCAGGATACAAACCTTGGTATATCAGCACTGGGAACCAATGATCTACCAGCCAAGCCACTCTGGTCCACCTCTGGTGAGGTGAGGGTGTCTGTCAGTTTCGAGTGGCATAATGAGGTGATTCACCTTCTTCAGGTCAAGTTTCTCAAGATAGTGATTTCAACTGACGATACAATAACTTATACATTATCCAGGCTCTCCAATTATACTATGAAGTCTTTCACACCAGTTAAATGGGTTAAGTTGACCAGAAAGACTGGGGTTTAAGTCACAGTACTACCAAGCTAACACTATTGGATCCTTGAACAGGGCAATTTACTTTTACAGTAATAGCAAAAGCCCTTTTCCAGCCTTACAACTGATCTCACAACCTACAATCCAAGCAATTATGGCTTAAGAGCCGTGCTCAAGAATTCAACAGTGGCATCTTGCAGCTCTGGGACTTGATCCCTGTACCTTCTCGTCAACAGTCCAGTATCTTAATCCCTGTGCCTCACTTGTCCCTTCATGTTCAGTTGCTTAATTGAAAGTCAGTCTACATAAGGGTCTGTAAGTGCTGTAAATGTAAAACTGTACTATAGTTATAGTTTTAAGGGTTAACATAAAAGAGTTTTGTCATTCCTTTGTCATAACATTTGTTTAACCTGACTAAATTTCAATGCTTCAAAATGCATTAATGCCATTGTTTGCTAGCTGGGTCAAATTATAATGGTTTACTTGTAGCACTTGATAAAGGCTTTCCTGCAACCACAGACTGGAACTTTCCATTTGTAACCAGCTTAAGATGAACTGGCACTGTGTGTAAGGTTAGAGAGCCTGAAATTGTTTGATACTCATAAAAGGCACCTGCCGCCTGCTGATATGCTTTATGTCCAGTGCCAAGCTCAGATTAAAGAGGCTAACTGCTATCATTACAGATCCATGAAAGGGGAGTTTGGATTTTTTTTTTTTTTTATAAATCAAAATGGGAAAGTAATCTGTGGGACTATTATCAGCCTTCTGGTGACTTTCCTGCACAAAAACAAATATGTAGGCCTACATTAATAAGTATTTATTAGGGGTGTGCAATATTGACAAAAAAAACGATATCTCGATATTTTCTGTGATTTTATCGAACAATAATTAGACGACACTTTGCAACATTCAAAGATGCATTTGAAACTTAAATTGTACTAGCTTGCTCTTGCCAATAAGATATTAATTGTAGCTTACTACCAACATCAACGGATAAAGCACTGAAGGAAATTTTAATGTAAGGAAAACAGATCTTATTTATTTACTTAAAACTGACAATATATCACACACCCCTAGTTGGGATCAGATTTTTTTGTTCAACACATCCTACAGATGCTTGAGATTTGGGGAATGTGGAGCCCAAGTCAAGAGTCTAAACTCTTTATGTTCATCAAACCTATCCTGAACAATTATTGCAATTTTTTCAAAGAGGCCACTACCATTTTGGAATACTGTTATCATGAAGGGGTAGCTGGTCTGCAACAATGTTTATATATGGGCTGTGGTAGCCTAGCAGGTAAGGTACTGGACTATGGACCACAAGGTCCAGGGTTCAAATCCCACCTCTGCCAGGCTGCCAATGTTGGGTCCTTGAGCAAGGCCCTTAACCCACAATTGCTTGGATTGTAAGACTGTACCAATTGTAAGTCGCTCTGGATAAGGGCGTCTGCTAAATGCTGTAAACGTAAATATAAATTTATATAGGTAGTGTGTGACAAAATAACATTAACATGAATATCAGGACCCACGGTTTCCCAGCAGAACACTGCCTTTAATTCACCAGTCAGTGATTTAATGTTATAGCTCCACTATGAATATGATTCTGACTTACAAGGAATAGAGTTTATGGTCCTATTTCAGACAGAGCCATTAATTAGCACATTTTAATCCATTAAATTTTGACAGCCCATATATAAACCTTTACTGGCTGCCACATGAAGCACTATTTCGCTCCATGTGTGTTTCAGCCAATGCTTTATTTCTTAGCTTGATAACCACATGGAGATGTGTCAATTAGTATTTGTGCCAGTTGTACATAAATGGCAAATTTTGGACACGTCAATCCAAGCAGCTGAGGGTTAAGGCTTTTGTCAGGGGCTCAACAGTACCAGCTTGGTGCTGCTGAGACCTCAGCTCTAAACTGTCTGATCAATATCCCAGTACCCAGCCTGTAAATACACTATATAACCAAATGTATGTAGACACCCCTTCCAATTTGTGTTCTTTCTTATGTCATTTACATAATATGGAGCATACAGGTGAAGGCAGACAGCAGCAGTAGAATGGAACACCAAAGTGACTCTCAATGGCACCTTCATAAGGTTCCAACTCCAACAAGACAGTGAATAAACTTGCCACACCTTCCTAAAACAGTCTAGAATGAAATGGTTTGCCAACTCTGATGGAGAACTGGCATGAAGTGGAATGTCAACCGTAAGTCAGGACTTATTGTCCAACATCAGTGCCCCATCTCACAGTCATGTGACAAATTTGAGTGGAAAGCCTTCTCAAAAGAATGAATGCCTATATTTTTGGATAGGATTTTGGCCCTGTATTTGGTGTTCACAAAATTTTGGCTATATTAAGCTACTAGTAAATTGCACTTTGGCAGAACAAATGTTTATATATGGCAGTATGTAAACATTTCTGATAGTGTATGTGTATTTACATTCAAGTTATATCATTAATAATGTGATACGGTCTCATCAGTCACTGTCTCTGATACGAAAGGCCTTACCTGAGCTGTCCATGATGCTGCAGTGGTCTGGTCGCGCCTTGGAGCTGAGGGTCACCGCCGGTATGCCTCCTCCTCCTCCTCCTCCTCCTCCTCCTGCTCCTTTTCCTCCGCTATCGACCAGCTGCAAAGTTTCATATCCATCATAACCGCTCCTTTTCTTATAGCCTCCGAGCAGGCTCATCAGACCAAGAACAAACCGAGCACAAACGAGGTCGCTTCAAGGTGGTGAGCACATCTTACACCCCCCGGGGAAAGGACGGAGGTAAAGGAGGGAGTACTAATGCATCAGATCCTCCTTATTACTAAACGCGGCGATCCGATCGCATCCGAGGTTCGCATGAGCATCATGAACACCGCATTCACTGCGCTCGTGCACCGGCGACTCCTGCACGAGCGCCCGAGATGCAGGGAATATTGTGGACCTGCCTACCCAGACCCCCCTCGCGGGGAGGATGCTCAAAATGTCTGAGACAGCACAATGCTTTTGTCCTCCAGCTTTACAGTTCGAAGTGATAACAGTTACCAGAATGTAACACGATGAACAGATTGATGGACTGAGCTATTTCCGATGTAAATGAAATTTAAAGGCCTCGCAGATAATCTAACCCCCTCTAGAACGGAATGGTTTAGTCTGACCCGTCGTTCATTTAAACGTCGCTAATAGCACAAGAGCCCTAAAGATATCATACATAACATAAGAAATAAAAGAAATAATAGCAGAAATCAAATAGTAGAATATATTTAAAATAGTTTCTATCTCAATAAGGCTGAAAGAGACGCCATCTAACAGCAAATAACATATAATATGCATTATAAGCCACATTTACTTTCATTTGTTTATCATTTAGTACTGCTTGGCCTACTAATAACGTTATTTGATGATAATTATGTTGTGGAAGTTTTCGGTTTTATATATATAGCCACTGTTTGTGCAAGTTCTCTTACTTAGAAAGATGAGAGAGGTCTGTAATTTTCATCATAGGTACACTTCAACTATGAGAGACAGAATGAGAAAAAAATGTAAGAAAATCACACTGTAGAATTTTTTAAGAATTTAACTGTAAATTAAAGCTGTAGTTGTAAATTAGAGCTTCTTTAAGAAGCTCTTCTGTCCTCCACTAGTTACCTGTATTAATGGCACCTGTTTGACCTCGTTATCTGTATAAAAGACACCTGTCCACAACCTCAAACAGTCAGACTCCAAACTCAATCATTGCCAAGAACAAAGAGTTCTCGAAGGCCACCAGGAAGAAAATTATAGACCAGGCACCAGGCTGGGAACAGTGAATCTACAATAGACAAGCAGGTTGGTGTGAATAAATCAACTGTGGAAGCAATTGTAAAAAAATGGAAGACCATTGATAATCTCCCTCGATCTGGGGCCCCACGCAAGATCTCATCCCGTGGGGTCAAAATGATCATGAGAACGGTGAGCAAAAATCCCAGAACTAGACGGAGGGCCCTGATGAATGACCTGCAGAGAGCTGGGACCAAAGTAACAAAGGCTACCATCAGTAACACACTACGCCGAGAGGATCCTGCAGTGCCAGGCGTGTGCCCCTGCTTAAGCCAGTACATGTCCAGGCCCATCTGAAGTTTGCCAGAGAGCAATGAGGATGATCCAGAAGAGGATTGGGAGAATATCATGTGGTCAGATGAAACCAAAATAGAAGCTCAACTCGCCATGTTTGGAGGAGTGCTGAGTTGCACCATACCTACTGTGAAGCATGGGGGTGGAAACATCATGCTTTGGGGCTGTTTTTCTGCAAAGGGACAGGGCGACAGCCCCAAAACATCACTGCTCTAGAGGAGATCTGCATGGAGGAATGGGCCAAAATACCAGCTACAGTGTGTGCAAACCTGGTGAAGACTTACAGGAAACGTTTGACCTCTGTCATTGCCAACAATAGTTATGTTACAAAGTATTGAGTTGAACTAAATTTATTGACCGAATACTTATTTTCCACCATAATTTACAATTAAATTCTTTAAAAATCCAACAATGTGGTTCCCTGGATTTTTTTTCTCATTTTGTCTCTCATAGTTGAAGTGTACCTATGATGAAAATTACAGACCTCTCTCATCTTTCTAAGTAGGAGAACTTGCACAATCAGTGGCTGACTAAATACTTTTTTGCCCACTGTGTATATATATATATATATATATAGATATATATACCCGCACACACGCGCACACACAGGCACACAGACAATGTCCTGTACAGTATTATATAAATTAATATCACAGGATAATATATTTATTGTTGTTGTTGTTGTTGTGTGTTTCTTGTTACAAAAACCTTTTCAAATTGTCAAATAAATTTCTTATACAAACTTAATCCAATTCAGGGTTGCGAGGAGCCAGGGCCTGCCTCATAGCACAGGCAAGAACCAACCCTGGACAGGGTGCCAGTCCATCAGTCTTGCTAAGATCTAAAGACATTGAGGGCTTAGCCCAAACCTCTTCTGTAGGGGGGGATCTGTGAGGGGAATTTTGCCTTTTCACACTCTCACTCACCTGAAGTTTACATTTACGCCTTTAGCAGACGCCCTTATCCAGAGCGACTTACAACTGATACAATCTTACAAGTAATTTTATGTCCTTTCTCAATGACCCAAAAGTTGCAGCTTAGTAGGGGTGGGATTTGAACTCTGGACCACAATCCATTACCTTAACAGCTAAGCCACCACAGTCCCATCATTATCTATGCTTTCTCCTGCTCACCTTTCCTCCTCATTTTCTGCCCTCATCTCTGATAGTGGCTAAACATGTTAAGTAGATAACATGGTCTAACACACACAGTTAGATTGTTGTTCTAAAAATTGAGTTGCTCTGAACTACTAACACTCAAAAGCTCTTCAATACCAAAAACACCATGTGAACCCCAGTAGTGCAAGAACTACAATATTATAAACAGTAATATATGTATATGTGTTTATTTTCTTATTTTTATCAAAGTTGGAAAATACTTGGACTGGAAAAAATCTTGTGATGATGCCAGATGTGGACCACGGGCTATAGTTTGGACACCCATGAACTAGATGGTTGTGAGACATAATAATTAAATTAAAGTTGTGTAATAAATCTAACCAGGCGGTAGTCTGTCTTCACATTCATTGACAGTCAAATAATTTTTAGTTACTTATCAGTAAATTAGCTGCTTCAGGAAGAAAGCATGTATGTCCATGACATCTACCTTCTGCCATTCAGCTTAGTGAGAAGGGGATTTAAGGGAAGGGGCCTGATAGATTCTGCAGTCTAACTTTTAAAGTGACAGTAATGATGAAGTGCATTTACATTTACATTTACATTTACAGCATTTAGCAGACGCCCTTATCCAGAGTGACTTACAATTGATACAGTCTTACAATCCAAGCAATTGTGGGTTAAGAGTCTTGCTCAAGGACCCAACAGTGACAGCTTGGCAGAGGTGGGATTTGAACCCTGGACCTTCTGGGCCAAAGTCCAGTACCTTACCCACTAGGCTACCACAGTCCTACAAAAAGTTACATTTACAGCATTTAGCAGACGCCCTTATCCAGAGTGACTTACAATGGATACCTTCTTACAATCCAAGCAATTGTGGGTTAAGGGTCTTACTCAAGGACCCAACAGTGGCAGCTTAACAGAGGTGGGATTTGAACCCTGGACCTTGTGGTCTGTAGTCCAGTACCTTACCCACTAGGCTACCACAGTCCCTGTGCACTGTTTTAATAAAACAGATATGCAAGAAGTCATTCAGAGCTGGCATGAAAACATTTCCACCTTTAATGACAGCCCTGCACCAGTTCATCACAGGGCAAACACACACACACTGGGACACTTTTAGATAGACCAGTTGACATAACGTATTTAGAATGTTGACACTGGGAGAACACACAAACTCCACACAGGTGAAGTCTAGACCAGGAATCAAACGGAGATCTCTGGAGCTAAGGCGACACTAGCACTTCCATGCCACCTTATTGTCTAACTATAGTAAAATGTCCTACTTAATAAAATGCAATAATATGTTAGAGTGTAAAAATAGATTAATAATAATTGTTATTATTGTTGTTGTTTTTGCTGTTTTTCCTGTTGGTAGATCTTATTCCTTATTAACTATGAAAAGTTAATTAATTTATTCATTTGTGTTATTCTTCCTATTATTATTAATATTATATAGCATCATTTGCAGCATCTGTGCTTGGGATCAAATCCCAGAAGGGGCTTGCAAAATGAATATTGAGAGGTGCATTTACAGAACAAACCCCAGCCACTGGGGAAGCATATTTCTAGTTCCAGTCCAATATATGGGGATGGTTGCATCAGGAAGAACATCCAGCAACCAAACCTGTGCCAAATCTAATATACAGACCAGGGTAATCTGTTGTGTCGACCCAAAATGTGTGCTGAGAGAGCAATAATAATATAATAGTGATTATATTGTAAGAACACAAAATGTATAATAAGAATAATAATAATAATAATATTGTTGTAGCATCATATATCATATATTTTAGAAATAATGTAACGAAGACAATGAGTGGCATAGATTTTTTTTATGGGTGGCATGGTAGCGTAGTGGTTAGAGTGGTTTCCAGAGACCCAGGTTTGAGTTCCAGCATGGTCACTGCCTGTGTGAAGTTTCATCGTCCTATCTCTCCAAGTTTCAAGCAGTTTTGTTCCCCCCATACTTAAAGTTTCCTCCCCCATTGCAAAAGACATCTGTTAGGTCAGTGCATCTTACAAATAGCTTGCAAGCAACATATTGTTTACACCCAGGTTCATTTCTGTAGTCTAAAGCAATTAGGTACAGAAATAACCTTTAATATATCTGGATAAAATAATTATATGAAAAAATTATATGAAGACCAGAGCCATTTTCTTCTGGAGAATTAAAGAAAATTTTTCTCCGAGTCATCTTGTTGGTTTTGCATGCATCCGTCTTTGGCTGCAGTGCTTGGCAGTTACCAGGCCTGCATGCTTTCACATAACATCAACAGCGCCTGGGAAACTGAGAGAGGAGACACTGTGAACTCAGTGCATAGGAAGTGCCTGACAGAGAATGACTCCTGTTGCTATGTGCACAGCCATTACTTAATTAACTTTGACCCCTATCAAGATGAAATGAGTAATAAATTCACATTAAAAAAAGGTGGATCATTGGATATGGACTTCATATTAAACCAAAGTGTGGACTGTGGTGGCCTAGGGGTTAAGGTACTGAACCAAGGTCCAGGCATCTAATCCCTTCTCTGCCAAGCTGCCACTGTTGGGTCCTTGAGCAAGACACTTAAACCACAATTGCTTGGATTGTAAGAAAGTATCCATTGTAAGTCGCTCTGGATAAGGATGTAAATGTAAATCATCACACTAGCTGTAGTGGGCTCGGTCAAGGGTTAATCTAACACTTCTGTGAAGTAGCTGTTTAACACAAACTTGTGATCTTTTATGAGGACTTTAACTTACAAATGTCTCGTAAACTCTTGGATAGCCCTTATAGGACAGCATAGTGGATCTCTCTGAACAATTCCTAAATGCTGAATTCCCTAAATGCTTATTTTGACTCACTGTAAGCCCAAGCTTTAACAGTTAGGACTTTCAGTGTTATTAGCAAAAGGAATTTATTCCTTTTGGACGGCAAAAAAAACAGAAAGATCAGCATATGTTGTGTTTTGGATGCAAGTCAACTAACAAGACCATGTGACTTCCATGTTGGTCCAAAGATAGTATTTTCTGGGTAGAAATTGTATGTTCTTGCTGGTAAATGTTATTGACCAACAGTGTCCAAAACACAAAATATTCTGGTATTTGCTGTTTTCATTTATCAGGGATTCTTCTGCATATTAACATTAAAGCGGCTGATTTAAAATTTCTAACAGTAATCCTGTCTCAATGTTTTATTACCTTTATTATATTCTTACCTGGATTACTGAGCATGCATCAAGACATGAAACTTTAAGGCTGATCTGTGTACTGGAAATTAGTTTAGTAATCCCAAAATGTCTGTGTTTCTTTTTTTTTTGTTGCTAGCTCTATATCATAAATTGACTTTTATAGTTATCTTGAATAATCACTCACTCCAAAGTAAAACTTATTCTAATTTAATTTAACTTAATTTTAATTGTTTAATTGCAAACTGAAATTTATATATGCCCTCATACTATATAAAGTCAATCAGCCAAGATGTGCTTGCTAACAAAAATTTGAAAATCATACATATTTAAGAATGCATGCAGTGACAGTGTCAAATTACCTCAAATAGCACACATTCAATGAACCATTGTTATGACACAATGTTCCCCATAAAAATGCTAAAAATGAAGTTGCGTAGCTAAAGATGTAATGGGAACCACCTAAATCCAAAGTCAGATTCTTCCTCAGTACAGTTTGGTATCAGTTTATTCAGTCATCAGACTCAAATGCGTGATAAATTATAAATTACGACTGGCAAGTATGTGATAAATTAGATTTTCATTTTGCGTGATGCTGTTAGCTACAGAATAGCCTTCCGTTACTTGTTAGCTGCATCCGCCTCAAAACTTCATTGTAAAAAAAAAAATGAAATTTTATGGTACCCAAACTGTTCATTTCAAACCAGATGAATGAGACATAAAGGATACATTACACTGTTTAAGCTACTTTAAAACGATCCGTTCCCCACTCGTACTAGTTTACTTTTTTGTGGCTATACCACAATATCTCTTATTAGCAATGTAATTGTAATTACTAAAATGTATTAGTAATGTAATATACATTTAATCATGTTTATATGTAATATAGCTTTCAAAGGAGTTAACTCTGCTAACCCCAACATACATATCAGATTTTTCATTACAAATATAACAAAAATGAAAAATACTCAATTAATTAGGCAGAAATATAAAACAGAGGCATTTGACTAGTGGTCTCAGATGTTTGTCCCCTACTGTAGGTTTCAGTGATTTTATTTTTACCATATACAGTGGTGCTTGAAAGTTTGTGAACCCTTTAGAATTTTCTATATTTCTAAATAAATATGACCAAAAACATCATCAGATTTTCCAAAAGCCCTAAAAGTAGACCTCAGAAAAAGAGTTGTTGATGCTCATCAGGCTGGAAAAGGTTACAAAATCATCTCTAAAGAGTTTAGACTCCACCAATCTACAGTCAGACAGATTGTGTACAAATGGAGGAAATTCAAGACCATTGTTACCCTCCACAAGAGTGGTCGACTAACAAAGATCACTCCAAGAACAAGGTGTGTAATAGTTGGCGAGGTCACAAAGGACCCCAGGGTAACTTCTAAGCAACTGAAAGCCTCTCTCACATTGGCTAATTTTAATGTTCATCAGTCCACCATCAGAAGAACACTGAACAACAAAGGTGTGCATGGCAGGGTTGCAAGGAGAAATCCACTGCTCTCCAAAAAGAACATTGCTGCTCGTCTGCAGTTTGCTAAAGATCACGTGAACAAGCCAGAAGGCTATTGGAAGAATGTTTTGTGGACGGATGAGACCAAAATAAAAATTTTTGGTTAAAAAAAAAGCGTTATGTTTGGAGAAAGGAAAACACAGCATTCCAGCTTAAGATCCTTATCCCATCTGTGAAACATGGTGGTGGTAGTATCATGGTTTGGGCCTGTTTTGCTGCATCTGCTTCAGGACGGCTTTCCATCATTGATGGAACAATGAATTCTGAGTTATATCAGAGAATTCTAAAGGAAAATATCAGGACATCTGTCCATGAACTTAATCTCAAGAGAAGGTGGGTCATGCAGCAAGACAACGACCCTAAGCACACAAGCCGTTCTACCAAAGAATGGGTAAAGAAGAATAAAGTGAATGTTTTGGAATGGCCAAGTCAAAGTCCTGACCTCAATCCAATCGAAATGTTGTGGAAGGACCTGAAGCGAGCAGTTAATGTGAGGAAACCCACCAACATCCCAGAGCTGAAGCTGTTCTGTACGGAGGAATGGGCTAATATTCCTCCAAGCCGGTGTGCAGGACTGATCAACAGTTACAGGAAACGTTTAGTTGCAGTTATTGCTGCACAGGGGGGTCACACCAGATACTGAAAGCAAATGTTCACAAACATTTGCCACTGACTAATATGTAATATTGGATCATTTTCCTTAATAAATCAATGACCAAGTATAATATTTTTGTCCCGTTTATTTAACTGGGTTCTCTTTATCTACTTTTATGACTTGTGTGAAAATCTGACAATGTTTTAGGTCATATTTATGAAAAAATATAGAAAATTCTAAAGGGTTCACAAACTTCACAAAGCCACCAGACAAGTAATTAGTGTAAAGAATTAATCGATAAAATAAATCACTGAAACCTGCAGTAGTATCCAAAGGTCTGAGACCCCTAGCCAAAATGCTTCCATTTTACATGTTACCCTAATTTAATTCAATATTTTTCATTACAAATGTAATAACCCAAAATACTCCAAAGCTTTGCAGTAACTAAAAGACGACCAAGGAGTGCTAACTGTCATGGACTTTCCTCCACAGTCACCTATACCCCATCACACATTTATGAGAGAACTTCTCAAGATGCCCTTTGGAATATTGTGAAGTGAGAGAAAATGCAAAGTAGACACATCAGACTTCTCAGACTTCTGTACCCCACTGTATGTGTGGCTTAGCATAAGTGCAGGTATGTGCCACATAACCTCCAGTCGCATGACTCAATGAGTGAATCAGTGTCTTCATACAGCTCTATAGTAAAATGATTTTACCCTTCTTAAATAGTAAAAAAATTAAAATCACATTAAATACATCAATGTATGGGAAACAATGCAGTATCCTGGCTATTTAGCCAATACTCGGTACACCATAGTATCCCACATAGCATTGCTAAGTACAGTATATAATGTGTTCGGTCCATGTTTTGGTGACATTTCACAGAACGCATCGTGGACGTTAAGCGACATATACCTGTAGTCGTGTCAAAAAATGTTATATTTTAAATGACCATCCATGAGAATCTGTCACTGGTTGACCACTAGGGGAGTATCCGACCTGCCAATCCCTGCCCCCACTCTACATAGTGCACTCATTTAGGCAGTGGAGAGCTATTTGGGACACAGCCATGGATCAGATGACGTTTTGTGGTTTTACACTTCCGTTTTTAAGGATATCGCGCAGAGCTGAAGACAGGCTGCTGTGCAATTGGTTTCGTGTGACTGAGAAATAAACGGGAAAGGAGCAGGCTGTGTAGATGTAGGATACACATAATTTATACTGCAAATAATTTCTCAAACCATCACATATGTAATGCATCATATAACACTTCATTCTGTTAAATCGACGTCAGACATTTTCGGAAATGTATTTTTCTCATGTGATTTATTCAGCATCTAGTTTACAAGCTGAGCCGTGGTTCTGCATTCTGCGTGGATATACCATAACTGTAACCCAGTAATACAGCAGTGCTGATTTCTCATCCACGCTCATCATTTTGTCAAATGCGTGACGTTTGCAGGTCTGAAGGTTAGCGTCTGCAATCACTCGTGCAAGTCGTAATTCCCGCTTGCACGTCTTATTACGTAACATAGCGATCGCAGCCAAAATCGCACGAATGTATTACCTCTCTGGATCTGATGCAGTAGGATATAAAGCCATGTATATGCTATCTGCAGCTTTAGAAATACACGTAAGGTCATGGCATCTTACCGTTCAGCGCGTGCATCCTGTCGGCCGCTGCTCCAGCTGATGCACAAATGACGCTGCTGACCTTTGATTTATCATTCAGTGTCTGTCAGAGATCAGATGATCGCTCCTTCCTTCTCACTGCTTCCTTCTCTGTCAAAAGAATCAGCGGTGTTGTTGCAGCTCGGATGCTCGGATGCTGCGAGGGTTTGAGATAGGACCATTACAAGGTTTAGTATACCGCTGGGTTGGATGCTGAGCTGCATCACCGTATCACGTGCATCCCTCTCTTACGTCACGTCTGTATGTAGCCTACAACTTCATTAAACAGTGTGGCGAAAAAAAATTTAGTCAGCCATTGATTGTGCAAGTTCTCCTACTTAGAAAGATGAGAGGTCTGTCATTTTCATCATAGGTACACTTCAACTATGAGAGGCAAAATGAGGGGGAAAAAATACAGGAAATGACACTGTAGGATTTTTAAAGAATTGAATTGTAAATTATGATGGAAAATAAGTATTTGGACAATAACAAAAGTTCAACTCAATACTTTGTAACATAACCTTTGTTGGCAATGACAGAGGTCAAACATTTCCTGTAAGTCTTCACCAGGTTGGCACACACTGTAGCTGGTATTTTGGCCCATTCCTCCATGCAGATCTCCTCTAGAGCAGTGATGTTTTGGGGCAACACGGACTTTCAACTCCCTCCACAAATTTTCTAT